>WTSP01016696.1:39781-89789 GCA_025331215.1 Actenoides lindsayi | reverse complement strand
CGCCTCGGAGGCGCGGCGGCGGCGGGCCGCTGGACGCGGAGCGAGGAGCGAGGCCGGGCGTCCCGCCGCGGTGGTGCCGCGCCCAGCCCAGCCCGGTCTCGGGACGCCGGGACAGAGCGGGAGCTTCAGTCAACCCAAACGGGCCGGAGCGCGCCCCCTGCCAGGAGCCGGCCGCGCCGCGGCCATGGCCGAGGTAGCGGGAGGACGGGGCGGCGGTTGGAGCCGGCCGGGAGCGGGCTGAACGGTGCCCGCCCGGCCCGGGGGCGCTTTGTCTCGGGCGCGTCCGCCGGGATTCGGGCGGGCTCCAGGCGGGTGGTGCAGGGTAGAGGGCGGCGAGCGCGGCTTCCCCGCCGCCCGCGCGGGGAGACGCCGGCACAACCCGGGAGCCGCCGCCCCGCGGCGCGGGTCGCTCAGCGCCCGTCCCGGGCGGAGGAGGGGGCGCCTCGCCGCCCGTCGCGCTTCCCCTGGCGCCGGCGCGGTGTGGGTGTCCCGAGCCGCTGTGGTCGTCCCGGGCCGGCGCGGCAGGCGGGCGGGAAGGTGTCGGGCCCAGCCTGCGGCTTCCTGTGGCGGCGGGACGGCGGCCTCGGGCCTCCCGTGCCGATGGGGGCCAGCCAGGCCTTTGTCCGCCCGGAGCCCGGCCCTGTCCCGGGCGGACCCCGTCTCTACCAAGGCGGGAGCCTGTACCGGTGCCCCGCTCGCAGCTGCCCTGCGCCTTCCGCGGCCTCCCGCCGGGAGGTGTCCGGGGAAGGGGCAACGTGAGGCTGGGTAAAGTTTCGGGCGGCTTCCCTGGGAGTGAGGGAGTGGGTGGGCGGGCGGGCGGGCGTCCCCATCAGGGCCCGCTCCGGCGGCGGCAGAGCCGGAGGAGGAAGGCGCTGGAGAGAAGCGAGGTAGAGGAGCGAGGGCGCGGGGAGCGAGGCACTGGAGGATCTTGTGCATCTAGTTTTTTGACCTGCACGTATCTGCTAAAAGTAACCATTAAGAGCAGGGTGTGTGTGCTCCTTTGAATGCCGGCATCATCGTAGTGCAGCGTTTTGACCGCTCGTTCAAATTTCTGTGGTGGTTTTTGGTTGGGTTTTTGGGTTTGTGTTTTTTTTTTTTTTTCCTCTCCTCTAAGCTGGCTCTGAGCCTTTATAGCTTGCTGTGAGCTTGCGTCGGGGTGGAATTGGCAGCGTGAGGCCTCTGTATGTGATCTGCCTCACGTGAAGATTTCCCAAATCACTTGCAGCAACAGGAGTGCAAGGTTTTGTCTTCTGCTATTGACCTTCCTATGGAGATGGTGGGGAGGAAACGTGAAGTGATAGGAAACTCTGACTCACCGTTTAGCCCCTGTCATATGTCTTCATCTTATGGAATAAGTGTCTGACTGCCTGTTAGACTCATCAGGTAGGCTTCGTGGAAAAAAAAAAATAAACAAACTGACTGGTGATCTCGGCTCCTTCTGCATTTGCCCTTGGTATAATACAGCACTCCAGTCATGCCAACATGTGCGACACATACCCTGTTGGATGAAAACATTGATTATTTATTTTTTTTCCTGGTAGATTTGCCATCGGTACTACAGTCTTGTCCGTGCCAAGACACAAACCTTTATCGTGCTACTAGAAGGATGTAAATTAGACTAAATTAAACAAGGCTTTACAGAGTAGTGAAGGTGTTCATCGGTCCCCGTTCATCCTGGTGCTGAAACTGATGATTCATTCTCCTGTCGCAAAAAATATTACTTGCCTCTGACAAAAGGTGAAGTAGGATTTTGCAAGCCTACCTGAGGCTACGTTTACGAGGGTTGCAAAAACAAGGAGCCGTTGGCAATAGGTAGGCAAGACTGAGCAAGTTCAGGGTATGAACACCTTCAACTTTTGTCCTTTTCAAAGGTGTTTCAGCTGAGAGGTGCAAACCTGACAGGCTGCACCTGATGGAGAATGAAAGCTTAGCTTAATTAAAGCAGAACAAGATGTTGCCTTAAATCGGAGCTGGAGCTGGCATCTTGTTTGCCAGCCGTGGGATAAATGAACCGGGGATTTCAAAATGAGATGTCAGCAGTTACGGGTTGGTGTTCTTTGTGTGTGCAGCCAGGGAACTCATTCTGCTCTGTCCATTCGGTCATCCGGTCTGCGTTGTGATGGCCACCCTCGTGAAGGACTGATGGGGAGGGATGCAAGCTTCTCTAGAACATGCATGAATTTTTGATGCGAGTGCAGAATGGTAGTGTTTCGCCTTGAGTTTTATGTGGCTAATCTTCTACCACTTCCTCTGGGAGGTGATTCCCACAGCTGAAAAAGAAAAAACCAACCCCATCCGGAAACTTTTCCTGCTGTTCTTTCTTCCTGATTCACAGTTTCATTCCTCTGCTCTTATCCATCCAGGGTAGCTCTGCTATGGCGCAGCGATGAGAAAAGCTCATTCGCTATAGCAAGTGGCTCAGGAAGTAGATGGCTTGGGTGGCAGAAAGGCAAGCTTGGGGAGAACGATGCAGGCGTGGGGCAGACACGTGCTGTGTTCTCCATCGCTCTGGATGCAATTCCCTCGCTGCCGCTGGTACGAATGCTTGACCTGCTCTTCTGTTGTTTGTAAATAGTTGTCATGCCTACCTATCCACCCAGTCTTGATTTAGTTGCGTGATGTGATGCACGCTGAGCTCGTGGTCCTCCCAGCCCTCTGCTCAGCTTGCTGCAGGCTTCCTGGCTCTGCGGGGCTCTTGGTAACTCAGCCTTCAGAAAGAGTTCTCATTGCAACTGTGTTAACCAGGCTGTCGAAGTACTTCCTCTCAAATGGACCCTTTTTGTAAGCCATCCTCAAAGGCTGTAGATCTGGAACAGGCTCCTTCCCCTCTCCCTTTCCTTCTGGTGGGTCAGACATGTGGAGTCCCTGCTATAGGCCTGGGGTGCCTGGGTGTCTACAGTTCAGATGGGCTTGTGATGCCACCCTTGGGTGTAGGGAGTGGATGTGTGAGCTGCACTACCTTCCGCTCTCTGTTAGTTGCACCCACAGAGTGACGTGGGGAGTGGGTTTTTTTGAAGGATGGAGTAGAGGCTGGATTGAGCTTTGCTGGCAGTTGCTGTGTCCGACCTCCTCTTCTTCCCAGCTCCTTTAGAAATACATTTTGTACCCCTTCCATGTGAGAGAGGCTGGTGGAATCAGTGAGATGTCTCAAAACTGAAAACAGGCAGGGATTTTCCTAGTCAGTATTAACTGTGGCAAGCTGGCTAGATTTGAGATTGCTCATGCCTCCTCACATGGCACTTGGAAGGAGATTCTAGTTAGATCCAGAAAAAGGGGAATCCAGGTTTGGCAGTAGCAGAGCCTATTCTGCCCTCATTTGCTTTTCTCGCTCCTCAAGTGATTTATTTTTTCCAACTTGTTTTTAGGATGGCCAGTCCCCTTGGCATCATTTCAATTCTTACGAGCTGTAGTCAGCCCCGAGAGGGAATCCTTGTTGGGAGTGCCTTGGTGGGGTTTTTTTTTTAGTTGTTGGTTTTGGGGTTTTTTTTAGTTAGCTTGTTGGGTTTTTTTCCCCTCCCTCTTCTTTTAAGCTTCTCGAGATGTTTTGGTAGAGCTCATAAAGCAATTATATAAATTAAATAATTCTTTAAAATGTAATTGAGGCAATATGTAGTTCGATTGATGTAGTTAGATTTGTTTAGGAAGTGTCATGAAAGAATAGTTGCCAGTATGTGTGCTGTTCCCCTGTGACTGGATTTTTACACCCTCGGCTACATCCTGTGCCATGTAGAAAATTTCCTGTCTCCCACCAGCAGAAAATTCAAGAGTTAAATCCATGTTTTCCTACCTCTCATCTCCTATGTCTCTTTATATTGCTGAGTCTGCAAGTTGTTCCCACTTTCTTTGAAGGCACTTCGTAGTAGTCGTGTTTTCATTAGAGCAGTTTTAACATTGCTGCTTAGACAACTCGAGATTTTTCAGGCTTCTTCTCGGGTGTGTGTGTGTGTTTTCGTGGGTGGTTTTTTGCACAAATGTGCATCATAAAACTTTACAGGAAAATCTGTTTTTAGTCTAGGGGGAATCAGCTGTTGTTTCTGAAGGAGATGTTTGTTTTTCGAGAGGGAGTGTCACAGAATCGTGAACAGATGAACAGTTGAACAAATTCTGTGGCTCTTGTCTTCTGGACAGACACTGGCAGCATCTCCATCTGATTTAAAGCTCCTTTTGTGTCAAAAAAATGGAAATGTATTGGTTAGTTCTAATGCTGAATAATGTTGTCATTTATGGTGGCTGATACCATCTCCTTTTTTCTGTGTAGTAACCACGCTGGACCACGATGTTGACTGCTGTCTGCCAGCTGTTGAGGTTAAGGAGTTGCTTGGGTAGCCTACAAAGTCACAAATGGAAAGACAAATTCTGCTATTTCTCCTTTTTTTTTCTGCCTCCCCCCCCAGTTTGTCCCAGTAACCTAAACTGTTCAAACTGTAAGTCAGTATAAATTTATGATGAGACTTTTCTCTAAGCTTTCTTCTTTCCCATCGTGTAGATCAGTAGTGTAAGTACCAGCAAAAAAAAATATCTCCAGCCCTGTGAGAAATTGTCATGTGCTTTAGCTGTGTTCATAACAGCCTGCATGAGTTTCTAGCCCAATTTAGGACCTGTGTAGGCTTGCCCAGTAGCTTCTAGTGGGAATGTCGTGCAGAGAACATGAAAATTCTGACTTCTGTGGGTGAAAAATGAGACACTGGGCACCTCATTATGCATGACTATTGTCTTTTTCAGTACCCAGTGTCCCTTTGGCCAATGTTGTTATTAAATAGCCCGTGTTTTTTGTAACAACCACCTTCTTTTACTTTTCTGTTCTCAGACTGATCAGAGTGGTTAGCAGGCTTCCTTGGCGATCGTATTCTCCATTCACAGGTTGGAAATGTTCACAGAGATGGTGATGTTTCTAAGTTAGTACTAAATTTGCACGTAACCAAACACCCGGTAGGGAAAGGAGCCTGGTGAGACTATAATATTAATGTTTTCTTTTAGGAATAGGCAATAGGATCCCTACCTGACCTGTAATCCTCTTTAGGGTGTCTCTGAGTAAAGTCTCTTTAATATATTAGAGCAATGTTTTTTTTCTATATCTTTCTCAATGGCTTTTTACAGTCAGTTACAAAAAGGGTTATGAAATACACTTTCTGTCTTAGAAGCTCTTTCATGTGCTTGCTTTCTTTTCCAACAGCAGCAGCAAAATATCATTAGTATTCCTGTGGTTTTTAATAGAGGGAGAAATTTTGAGTAACAAAACTGAGGCTGGAATCTTAACTTTGTTATTGCTAGTAAGAGCTAAGAAGATACTGATATATTTATTTTTTTTCTCACTATCCTTTTCATTCTTTCCTTTCTCCCACGGAAAAATGTCTATCTCTGAAAAATTAATGCAGTTCTCACGTTCTGCCAACAGATAATTAGTTTTCTGTTTATAGTCATTTTCTCAAAACTTCTAATTTGTAAGACCATGTTTAAGTGCAGGTTCTTCTTAAAATGCTCATAAACTATAACATATACAATACCTAGTGCCAGTATTTTCTCCCCCACCCCAAAAGATCAGCGTGATATTTGCAGTTCATTTATTTCTGATCTGTATTTTGTGCAAGATCACTTGCACTTAACTTCATCCCAGTTTTGAATCAGCTTAGTTTTGACTTCTGCCTTTGGTACCTTCTAGTGTATAAGCAGGAAGGAGAGACTTTTTTTTTTACATGGATTCTTATTGTATTAAACTCTAAATTTCCATTTAGTGTACATATTATGCACAAGTACATATGTACTGCACACATGTAGTTAGTTTTCAGCTGTGACTATTAACAAATACGTTTTTTACCTTTAAAGCTGAGCAGATAAAGGCACTTTTGATGTGGAAGCTGAGCAGAAAAAGTGAAAGCTTTCTTCTTTGTTTCTTGTCCTTTGTGGTGGAACGAAAAACAATAATTATATATCGGGCTGAATTGAAACGCTGAACTTGCCCTCTGACAATTATTTTTCTTCTGTTTTAAATAACCACGAATCAGTCATCTTTGCATTAGGTTAATTTAGAAAGAGACAGTATTTCACTTAGGAAATGGTGGTACTGTGAGTCAAAGGTAGCAGCTTGGATGTTAGTGCCTACCTCGTCCCTAAGGTCGTGGTGTTGAAAAACAAACCTGAGAGCAGGATGTCTGGTTTGGCATAACCTTGACCTTGAAGTAAATATTGAGATCAGATGCAGGAGCCTTTTGCATAAGAAAAAGAAGGATAAGCTGCCATTCTAGGGTTTGTTAATTTTGTTAAATTTCTCTGGTGAAGTTGCAGTTTCTTAACACAGAGCTAATTGGGCGCTGGCTCTGTGAGTCGTGTCTGTACCCTACGAAGCTGTCTGGTCTCTCCTCACCTCCTCGGGGTCTTTGTAGGCTGGCAGGATCCGCTGGGAGTGATCTGTGACCTTGTGCTGCCATAAAGCAGATGATCACAGGATGCTCTCCTAGTGAGCTGTGGGATAACCTGAGTGGTGGGAGCATATTGGGGACCGTAGGAGGTCATTTGAAGGACTTGGCGTTGTAGTAGCTTGGCCAGAGTACTCTGCAGATTCAGTTGCTTAAGTATTAAACTGGGCAACATCCAAGCTCTGCCTAGACCCTCAGCTACTGCTTTTCCAGATCTTAGGTAAAAGGTTTTTGTTCAAAGATGAGTACAGCTAAAAGGACAGCCTATTTCTGAAGTGGAGATAAATACAAAAGAACGTAATCTCTTTGATGTTAAATAAAAAGCACTTTCCCGGGGATCAAAAGATAACACATTGTAATAGTCAGTCATCGTTAAATTGGGATTAAATTTTGCAGTGGGGTGGCTTCTCATATTTTTGCTGCATCTTTGGAAGTGGAGTGGCTGAAGACTTTGTGCTTGTCCAGTCCGTGGGTGAAATGCTCTCTCTCCTGATAATAAAAAGGAGAAATGATGAAGTCTTTCCTAGCATTGATAGATTAGGGTAAGCAAGGTTGATTATGTGCTGCCAGTGTGTTCTGGCTGGGGTATGGTTTTTGTTGGGTTTTTTTTCTTATGTCACTAGTGTTTTATTTTCTTGTATATTAGGAAATTAGTTGTGGTTGGCATAGGATAAACCTCTGAGATTCCTTTTGTGTTTTTGCAAGGTTGTATGTAGTGTATATTAATGCACTCACTTTCTGTTCCTAGCTAGGTGTTGTCCCAATGCTGCAAGGGCTACTCTAGCCCATCTCCATAAAATACAGGTCTTGACAGCTTTTGAAATTTCAATTTGCTGGTTTTGTGTCAGAATAGACTAAAAATCTCTTCTTTCAGTTGTGCGTGAATGTAACCTACGTGCGTTTCCAAAACATCTGTAAGTGTAACATTTTAGGAGATTAACATTTCTTCTTTGCTTTTACTGCACAGTTGAAAAATGGGGACTGTTTTTTGGTGCTGTTTTTTGTCATTTCTGTGCAAATACAAATCCGTGTGAGAAATTAGCGTTCAAGAATTTGTCTAATTTTTCCTGGGTGTGGACGTGAGTGTAACAAAGGAAGCAGCAAATTTCCTTTTTTGGAAGAACATCCTATACATATCAGCTATAGGTTGTTTAAAATGCATCATAAAATGGCTAAACAGTGATAAACATTTTTTTTTTTCCCCTCTGTGTAAGTGTTACCTCCCTCCAGTGCAGATGTTGTTTACATGAGTTTTCAAAGGCTAGACTAAAATGTTACGTAGCCACATTGCAAATATCACCAGTTTCAGTGAAAAACTCAGCTTTAGCATTTCGGAGTAACTTCAGTGTGTAAATTGCCAGCATCTTGATTGCTGGCAGTTGACCAATCTGGAGCGGATTGAGATTGTAATAAAAAAAAGCTTGCACAGATACTGCCTCTTTTTGATGCATAATTCACAATGCAGTTTCACTTTCTAAATTAATAATGTCCACACTTAATATGATTAACATTTGCTTTTTGCTGGAAGCAATTTTAGTGCTGTGCAGTTTAGAGGAAAAAAAAAAGAGCTTGCTGACTAATGATAACTCAAATAATTTTGCAAATTTACCTGAATTTCGTATTTCATGAAGTGTTCCGTTGGCCCTTGAACCATGAACTCAACTAAAAATGTCTTGTATTTTCATAGGAACATGGTTCTGCAGCAGTTTATACCAACACAGGGTCTTAACTGTCCCTCCTTGCCTGTGGCTTTGCAGTCTTGCCATCCTCCCCGCATCAGCAGTGGCAGCCCTGAAGCTGTACACTCATTGAAGTAGCTGCTCTGCTTGAAAAATAGCTTGGCAAAAAAAAAAAAAGAGAGTTTTCAGCTAGATCAGCTGTTTCAGTTGGATGACCACACGTTACTAGTGACACACTTCAGACCAAGAGTAAGAACAGGAGAAGAACAGGCACCTCATAGCGAGAGGAGTGTGGGGCTACGGTGGTCCAGAGATAGGTTGGCACAAAGTGCAGTGGCACCTCACAGCATCTGCTTGTGCTCTTCTGACTTGAGTAATCAATCCATCCCAGCTCGCTAGGTCAGGTGAGAAATAACTCAGCAAGGAGATATTGCTCAGCTTGTTCCACTGCCTCTGTTAAGAAGCAAAAGTGTCGTCCGCAGTTGGCACCAGATGAAAGGTGCAAAGCGGGGAATTTTAGGGCCCGGAGAAGTTCAGTTGTCTCCTCTGTTCAGTAGTGGCAAAGTGGTTGATCATCTTGGCTACTTTGAGAAACCTCATCTCTTACTATCTTTTGCAGTCCCGTTACCAGCAGTTTATGGTCTCCAGGCTTAAAATCCTATTCTGGAAAGTGTCAGAAGTGTATTAATAAAGCAGGTTGTTCAGGCAAGGACTGCTTTTTAGAAAGTACTTTGGGATGTGTCTGTTGTTTAAAGGAAAACCAAAAACCCACCTGTCTTAAGTTTAAAGTAAATTTTTTTTTCCTGAGATGTGTGAGCTTATTGCAGGTGCTCAAACTTCAGGATTAAAACCTGGATGAAGCCCACTGTTTGTTGCACTGTGTGTTTGTACCTAGCAGGTTATCACTGCCATTGAATTAATAAACGTAATTATATATACAAAGATAAAAATATATACATATAACATACATATGGAAAATTATATATTGAGAGAATTAACTCTATATTTTCAAAACATATACAGATTTATAAGATTGTATGTAGTTCTGTGGGATGACCAGGTTTTTGGTCATTTCTGCATGTTCATTTTCCTGTCCACTTGCTCAGTGTTGAAGTATGTGGAGGGTGAGAGTTGTTTCAGTACAAGTCTCGTTGTAAATCGTGTTAGAATAGTGAAACTTTTAAAAAAGAAATAAATTGCAATTAAATATTTGGATACTATCTGTAAACATTATTCTATGTACTTGCTGTTCAAATCCTATATTGGAATTAAAAAACAGAACCAAACAAAAACAAATGAGGAAAAAACCCCACCACGAAACAAACAAAAAATGCTTAGAAAAAAACCCAAACCAAACCTGAAAGTACATCAATATTTTGTTCTTTGTTTGTCTTAATTTTTGTTCGCCAACTAATTGCAATAGGTTATTTATTTTAATAACCTATTGCAAAAAATAAAAATCAAATCAGATCTGTTACAGAGTATTGATAACCATTTCACCCAAGGCCAGCAGAGAAGGAAGGTGGGCCCGTGGCAGCCTGGAATTAGGCTGGCTTAGCAGCACTCTGAGAGCCTGGTGTAACTGCAGAGGTCAGTCGATCTGACAGCCACTTGCCATTTTACAGAAGGTGTTTCCTCAGCACTCCTCCGTCCATGTGGATGTCTGAGCTCTCTGAAGCTTACAGAGAGCAGGTTTTGATGCAGGGAGGGGGTGTCTCAAGGTATCTACACTCTGCCAGCCCAGGATGCTACTGGAGGATGTCCTCGACTGGGAACGTGGGGGCAGAGGTTGCTTTTCTGAAGGTAGGGATGCTGTAAGCACTGCTTTTTCCTTCCAGCAGCAGTTAGCTTTCATCTTGGTTTTGGTTGCTGTACCCTGAGCATTAGTGGTAGCTACTGGTGGGTGAAAGCTGCCGTGTAAGAACGGAGTTTCCGCTGAGTTTGCCCTCTGCGGTGTGCCAGCCTCTGCCTTCCTGCACTACCTGCAGCAGGAGCCAGCCAGACACTTGCAACTGTTTTCTCTTAAAGAAATAGATGAGCAAGACGTCGTATTAGCTGGAATTCTCTAGCTTTATACTGAAGAACGTGCGTGCCTCTGTTCTGCTTTTTTTTTTTTCTTTAAAAGAAAAGCTTGAATTCAAGTAAGTCTAGCCAGATGTTGCGAGAGCCGTGGGTAGTACTAAAGCAGCACAGCCCTCGGGAGCATCAGTTCCAGCCAGCTGTGTAAGAGCTATATTTATATGTTTAACTAAACTTTTCATTTCCCCCGGTGTGGATGGATGCGAGGTTTAAGTTGCACAAAATTAAATAGTCTCTTTATGGGAGAAGTAAGTGGTGCAGAGTGTGTGGCAATTTAATACCACCACGAGGAACGGACACCCATGTATTCTGCTAGAACGGCTTCAATTGTTCTCTGACGTTCCTAATTGTAATCTGCCTGAGATGGAAATGCTAAACTTAGCCAAGAAGTCTTGTAGACTAGCAAGACCTGTGTAAACAAGCTCAGTATTCCATTCACATGCTCCCTCACCAAAACCAAAAAAAAGTGTCACATTTAAGCCAGAGGAGAAATTAAGTTATTACAGCCAAAATGACTAAAAGCATTTGGAAAGTGATGAAACTGCAGAGGTTTACTACGGATTCCCTCTGTTTTAATCACAGTCGTGTGAAGAGGTGCTTGGAGTAATGAAAACTCTGAAGCACTTGTTATGGAGAAATGCCTTTTGACAACAGTGAGATTGGGTACAGTGAGAATTCAATATGCTTTGAGGCATTAAGGCTGTGACAGACCTGAATTGCTGGAAACCTCTGTTGGCAAAGAGTATGGACAACAGGTATTTTTGACAGTGATGTTTTTAAGGGAGGGGGAGAATGGTGGTTTGGCTTTTAATGCCGACTTGTCCTCGTTATATATTTATCCTTAAAGAGGAAGCTCTCAAGGTGCACTTGTATAGAAGCTGCTGTAGATACAGAAAATAGTAGTTTCAACCACAGGAGCAGTACCCATGGGCTCGGTGTGGTCACTGTTTAGACTCAGAGAGAGGTGCTGTCTTTGTGGTGCGCTCTCATGCTAGCGTAAGCAGCCTAGCGACAGGTTTTACTGTTTTCTCCTTGCTTAAAATCCAAGGAGCTTCATAATGTCCTTGAAGGAATCCCATCTTTCTGTGGGTGGGATGCACCGATGTGGGATTTCTTAGTGAGAGGAGTGTGTGATGGTGAGGTGTTGGGCTTTTTTACTCCGTGCTTTGGTAAGCTGAATAGTTTGAGAGGTGTAGAGTAGCAAGATGTAGTTACAAACTGTCTTCTCAAATAAAAAAGATAGAAATATTTTAGTTGAAGCTAAAGCAGTAAAACATATTGCTGCTGTTTTAATTAGATGTAGCTGCAGGCCTCTGCCTGCTTCACTTGAGAACACGCAGAGTTGTATTCCTCTCCTAATTTAATGTTGAACATTAAGCACAATACACCTGTTTGTTAGTCTAGTACGAAATTCAGTTGCCAGTTTACCCTATAAATTGCAGTCTGTGGATAATTGCCTGGTAAAAATACCTAAATAAACCTATGTGGAAAAAATACTGTTCTCATCAGAAAGGGCACCTCACTTGGCTCTTGAATGGTTTCCTGTATGTGGGGTTCATACAGAGGCTGGTTGTTCACATGAGCTGTGTCAAAGTACTACTTGCCTTTCAAGCATCAAGATGGTTTCCAGAGCAACTCCTAAATTGTGGAATCTTGTCTTCAGATTATGATTCAATGGATCAAGAAAACATTTAGACAAATGCTTTTTGTACTGTCCGTGTTAGGACCAAACTAGGGACAAGGATGATTAATACAGCAAGGTGTTCTTCGTCAATTAATAATTACTGATGGGTATAGTAGGAGGTCTGGTCATGAATTACAGACCTTCTGTGCATGGCAGTATGTGCATAAAATGCTTGAAAAAAAAGGTTGCTACTTCAAAAGTGGTGCTGACTAACCAATGTTAGTCCTGCCTGCACCGCAGCGCTCTCCGAAAGGCATTACAACAAAGGGAAGAGATCAAGATTCTGCTCAGTGTTTGGTGACTTGGCAGGTGAAAGCTTTGTCAGTGGCAGCAGCTTCACGTTACCCCTCAGCATCATCTTTTCACATTCTTTTACTTTCTGTCACTGTCATCAGCATGAAAACTGGACTCGTGTGACTTAATAAAGAGAAATACGTTACGAAAAGGCAAATTCAGTAAGGTTTAGCAGCACTAGTATTCTTTACAGTTTACTCCACAACTTGGTGTTGCTTGTAATCAGTATTATTTCGGTTGGCAGCTGGTTGCAGGAGTTTTGGTCATTAAGTGACATTTTCAATGGATTGTGCTGATGAAAATATGTGTAGAAATACAGTGCCATGGAAGAAAACATGGTAAGTAATCTATCCTGCCTATGTTCCATAGGAGTCTAAATTCAATACGTCTTAAGCTGCTTGTAAGTATTCACTTTGACTTCTTCAGGTCCGTAGAGAGGCCCATATAGATCAGATTGGTCAGGGCTGCAGTTAGAGAGGGATTTCAGCTCAGTGTGCACTAGTCAGAGTAGTCATGCATGGTAGGGGAGGTTTGTAGTCGGAAGCTTTTCTGTGTCTTGAGTGTAAACACACACACATCTGTTTCACTTCACTTGTTTCTTACAGCTTAGGGCATTTGGTGAGAGAGAAGTAAAGCTCATACTCCGAATCATGGTCCCAAGGCTCTCTGCTTTTATCCTTTGGCAATATGCTGTAAAATGTAAAATCTGTACGTATATGTATGTATTAAAGGGAATGGGATCTGGAACACGACATCTTTCTTCTATCTCCCACCATCTGAGTGCTCCTGTAGGTAAACAAGAGTCAAAACTTTATCAGCTTGTTTTCTGTTCACGTGCCTTTTGTTCTTGGTTGCATAGCAGCTTTGGTTTAAGAAGTGGTGGAGAGGGCTCTTGCTGGCATATCCTGGAGGCTGATAGAGTGTTCCCTGGATTTGTGAATTCAAGCCCTTTGGGGCTGAGGAAGGACTGGAGCCCAGTTATCTTGCTTTTTGGATGTGCCTCAGAGCTGTGAAAACTGTTACCACTCTGTCCTGCCAGCTGTATTGCAACTGAATCTACCATGTTTTATCTTTCTTTTTATCTTTCTCAAGGTGGAGAGGTCTCAGATATCAGAAAACTTGATCATCTGCAGTTGTTCTGGAATTGGTACCTCCTTCCCCCACCTATTGTAGAGGAAACTTAGGTCTTCTGTGAAGAAAAATGTGATCCCCCTTCCCTCCCTGATGCTAAGCACCTAACTCAGACAGATTTGTTTCCACTCAGTAATTCAAATCAAGACCAAAAAGTCCTTTTCAGAAAAATACCTAATTGCTTTTCATTCCACTATGTAGAACAGTCAGTAAGTTGAGGGCTCCTGTGAAATCCAGGATCAAACACCAATAAACTCCCTATAAAAGGAATAATATGAGCAAACCGTGCGAGTGCTCGTGAAGTTTCAGACCCACAAGTCTGTTTTAGAACCTAATGCTTACTGATTTATGGGTTTTTTTTTTCTCCACTGAATCCAGTCCTTTTTGCTGAATTTTAAGCAGCTTAATCTCTTGAGAAATTTTTTTAGAGCCTGAAGTATGAATAAACTGTGGGTAGTTAGTAATGGGTTGGTAGAGTCTTAGCAAACTATGTGTGTTTGTCTGCCTTACTAAGCATAGGAGCAGGCCACAGTAGTTTCCATCCAGAGTCTGCAGGATTGTGGTGTTTCCCCACGACTCTGTCATGCAGAAATGTGTATTCTCATTTTTTTTTTTGGGACTCCCAACCCTGTTGGGGCATCTTCTGAACCAACCAGTGACATACCCTAATTGTGGCAGATAACAATAATGCAGGAGCTGGTCTCCCTAATACATAAGCAGAAAATGAGTTTCCTATAGATTTTAATTCTTTGTGATTAAAACTTAAGTCTCATTATATATTATTTTAACGTATGAAGCTCCACTAAAACACAGACGGGTTGTGGAAGTGCTTATCATGAGTGTTTGATGACTATGCTTGTATTATTCCGTTAACTTGGAGATAATAACTGACAGAGAAACTAAGTCCAATGTGAAATACTGCTGATTCTTTTATCCTTTAGCTTTAAGGCATAACCACTTCAGCTTTTTCAGGATTTGAGTAAGCAGTTTTGATATGATGAATTATTTTTTTGTGTGTAAGAGCTGTTTCAGTGCTAAAGAATTTCTTATTTTGCACATTAATCTGGGTTAATGTCCCATTCTTTCCATATTACTGCAAGCAGTTCAAAACCTGCTCTGTTAACAGCTGCAAAGTTGCCAGGGGAGGAAAGAACATCATGGTTTTGATGATCCATGCTGCTGGTAGATAGGCTGTTGAAGGCAGCTAGTTTCCATTTGGATTGGGGTGCTGCTGCAAAGTCCTGCTGTTGAGACTGCCCTTTTGTTGTCCATCTCAATTATTGCCATCAAGTTCACTTCCCTTACATGGGGACATTCATCTAGCTCACCTCTGCTGCTGCAAGGTTGGGAGCTGGGCCTCTCTGTAAAGGGGCAGCCATCACAGGCCTTGGTCCACATCCAGAGAACAATCAGTTCTACAGGGGGAGTTCAGGTCTTGCTTCTTTGATTAAATATTTCTTGCTTTTCAACCTTCAGCGTTTACCCCAAATCTCCGCTTTGATGAGTCACACGGTTTCTTCATCCGATGGTCCTGGAATTTACTGTGCAAGCAATGTATCCCAGCTAGAATTCATTATTACAGTAACATTTATGATGATTAAGTAAATAAGATCGCTGCTGAGGTCATAAATGAAGAGTTACCTATTTAAGATTCATCGGAAAATCCATACCGAGCTTGGGAGTTTTAATCAAAAGTAACTTCTTGGCATGAAACGCTTTCATTCCTGTACCAGCACCTTTCTCAGCATTATATGCCTCTCAAGACAGAGCAGCAGGATGCTTATTTTTTCTTTACCACTTTCTTTTATAGTGAATTGCTGCTTCGCAGTGACTCGTACAAGCAGATGTGCTCAGGGTTGTTGGGTGGCAAGTGAAATTTGGGGTTGTCGAGGGAGCTGTGGCCATCAGGAGTGCTGACGGAGGTGTGGGTTGTCTGTAGTGTCACCCTGTCACCGGGGTTGTTTGGTTTCTCCAGTTCAGACAATCACTGTGTGGTTGGTTTTTGTTGTTTTGGGTATTTCTTTGTTCGTTTCCAGAAATGTGACCGCGAATCTTCTTGCCGGTCCCTAAAATTCATGCTGAAAAGCAGGGTCAGCAGCTATAGCCAGTAAACCTTCTGGAGTGAGGGAGGAAAGAACTTTCGTAGCGGGGTAGCCATCGAGTCCTGAAATGAGTGTCTCCAGAGACTATTTAATTCTGCTTATTTTAGAAACATCTTTCTTCCTGCTCTTTTAGAAACGGAGCCTTGCTGACTGGGGGTGGGGGCTGGCTGTGTGACCACTGCAGTCCAGCTCCCGGCCACGGACTGTGACTGAGAAGCACTATCCTTCCCTGCCCCCACAGTTCTCTTTATCTCCATCTCACCACCTCTGCGATGCCAGGACAAGTGTTTTTGTACCCAGATGGCTGTAACTAGCCACTCTCCGTCTTGAAAGAGGAAAAGGTCTGGTGGAAACACTCTCTCTGTGCTCCTTGGTGGCTGCACTAATGCTGGCACCGCTCAGGAAGAAAAACAGTAAGAATAATCAACCAGGAGGCTGCTTAACAAGGGCGAGGAATCAATAAGGAGGACGGGGCAGGTCTCTTAAGAAGACTGGTGAGAGGAGAGCAGCAGAGCCATCAATATTGGATTTCAAAGGAATTCATATTTCTGCAACTCTCACCCTTTGTTCTTGATCCCGTTTGCCCGGTTAATTTTCTGCACAGATGCTGCTCCTGTTCTAATAAATAAATCTTAAAAGCTGCGAGATGCTTTAGTGCTGTCAAGCAGTAAACTTAATTTCTAAATATCTTGATGATTAGTGGAACGCAAAGGTGCTAAATATTTGATTTGCAAATGCAAAATGAGTCTCGCTGTGGCAAATTAATCCTTCCTTTTTTTCCTGCTGTCACTTAGAGTCATTTCAAATCAGAAGCTCCAGAGATCTCCATCAAAGCTGGTTTTAGAAAGAAAAAAAATTCCCTTCGAGCATTACTGTTTCTAGAGACAGCAGAAATAACTTGGAAAGCAACAAGTCCAAATATTCGAGGTTACGTCCACGTTTGTCTTCCTAAAATGTTTAACAAAAAACAGAGTACAGTTCACAAATGTGCAGAAATAATTTTAGAATTGGGTCTTCAAGGAGGTGTCGTTTGCAGCCTTTTTAAAAGGATCCAACTGGTGATATAGTTGTTAGCAGAGGTTTTAGTTCTTGGCAAGCTTACCTTTTGTACTGCTTTTTTTGGGGGGGGAATACTGCATTTTCAAGGATTCTGGGATGTTTTTCAAGGATTTAATTAGAAAGGGGAGAACAAGCATAATAGAAAATATGTAAATGTTGCAGGAAAAAAAAAATAATAAAAAATAATCCTTTATTTCTTGTAACAATGGGTTCTTTTCTGCCCCTGTCATCTGTGGCTGAATACTGACACGGGGTTTAGTTCCAGCTCCAGCAATGGTTTCCAAAGGCTGTCTCGTGTAGTTAGGCATTCCTTGGTTTGCTTTATTCCCTTAACAGAAAATCCAGAGCAGGGCAATCCACGCTACTCAGCGATGCCTTGCAGCAGAACGTGTTTTGACGCTGTCGTGACCAGCCTCGGAGGAGGTTTGGAGGCTGAGGACGGGCGATTCAACCATCAGAATTTCGTCCCAATTAGCAAATCTTCACTTAGGAGCTTTCCCAGAACTCAGCAGATGGAAAAGTTGTTAAGCAGTGGAGGTAAAGGAAGCGAGCTCGCGTGTGTCGCAGGGCGGGCCGGCTCGCTTTAGGAGAGGAATTGCCTTGGCCATATATGGAAGAGGACATTTTCCTCCTTAGCTTTACGGGGAATCTTTGCCCAGAACGACATCCATCATGCAGATGCATTTCCACAGGAACGTTTCTCTTTCCAAATGGTCTTAGTCATAGTTTTAGCACTGTGTCACATCTTTGCTGGCTTATTTATACAGTCGGCAGGGGCTTGCTGTGCATCCGCTGCTCGTCTGCCCTAAAAAGGTGAACTGTTTATCATTTTCTCATTTTGGCTAACAGAAAAGACAGTACGAAGCTGATGCCAGCAGCTTAGGTTTTTTTTTCTTACTTAAAAACCCACCCCGCTCTGGGCTGTACGCAAAGCAAAACTGCTTGCGTGACAAAATATCCTTTCATTTGAGGGAAGTAAGGTCTGCTAAACACAGAACGTACCTACCATAAAACTAGAAAGGGAGTAAAAGTTGAGCAACCAGAGTAAGGCTTTTCCCTCCAGACTCCTAGTCCGATGGGTGTGCTTCTACACCACGTAGCCACTCTCCTTCTCCAACCTTGGTTCTGTCCCTTCATCTGTCTTCCACCTAATGCATTGGTTGGGTCATGGTTCCCCAGTGATCAAGGTGTGTGGTTGCACACATTGGCTTTAGATAATTGCTTATAGCAGGGACTTAAGAGTGTTCATGAAAGAGTTTTTGTGAATGAAGGACTGATCATCTCTGCAGCGATGGGCAGAGGGGAAAATCATAGTTAGATATGTGCAATAGGTGATGCTCTAAAGTTAAGTAAGGTATAATTCACAGCTCCATTTTTTCCTTTGTTTTTTAAATCAGCAGTTTATGTGTCTGTGCATAACGTCTAGCAAAGTTATTCCATAGCAAGTTCCCTTAATTCTCTTATGTCTAAACTTCCCCCCCCTGCCTCTGGCTGCAGCATCCACTGAAGAGAAGAGTGGGCCAAAATGATTTTACCAGAAAAATATGAACCATCTAATACTGTTGTTGGATACAGTTTGTCAGCAAAGGGATGGATTCTGTTTGAAACCTTCTCCACCAGATTTGAGAGCAGCTCTCCCTTCTCCATTAAGTCTGGCTGGATGTGCAAAGTAACAATTCCAAATGACCCTAAATCCTTCTGGGAAAACCAAAGATCAACTGCTGTACTAATTTAAGCTTTGCTCACTTTGCTGCTAATTTATAGGAATAATACTACATCATCTAGGAAATGGCAGGTTCATTTTAAAAGACTGCCAAATTCACTTTCCTTGGCTATACTGCAAGGTTGGGTTTTTTTACAACAAAAAGTTATTAAGAATATTGATGTTTCCAGGATGACTGGAGAGGCTTTAATTAACCATAACACTTGAGGATGACCAAGAAAATGTGCAGCTATGCTCCAAGTTCTCAGAATCCTTACCGTGAATAAAAGAGAAATGAAATTTTAAGTAGTACCAAAATCTCAAAGATGTGATGGACGACCCCAGCTCACTACCTGCTTTTACAATAGAAGAAAATTTAGGGGAAAAAAAATGGCCTATTTGAAACCTATTTTTAGGATGTAATCCTAGCTCTGGAGTACTAAGTGAAGCCTCGCCACTAATGAGGGGAAAATGACAAGTCAGTAACCCTAAATTGTGGTTTATAAGTATTCAGATACTGTGTCATAAAGCATATAGATTATATCATTTGTATGTATTTATTTTTTCTGCCAGGCTTTCATTAGGATTTATAGCACTGAACACAAGGTAGAGTGGTTTTGTCTTTAATAAGGATGGTACCCATTAATTCTCTGTTGTCTAAAGAACTAGAAGAGGGGCTGAGTTTCTATCAAGGAATGCTTTATTTTGCATATTGTGAGAGGAGATTTCTAGTTTGGAGTACAAGGTGTAAAGTTAGGCTGTAGAATGTCCTTTCAAGACCCTGAAGAAAATATTTTGGAAAGGGCCTTGACATTTTTTCTTAAAACAGAGACTTGAACAGAGAAGCTGCATTTCCAGCTTGTATTTTTGTGGTAGATTTATTTGGAAGTCTCTCTCTGATAACATTCAGAACATAGCTTGGTTTGGGTTCTTCCCCCCCAACCCCAACTGAACAGCGTTTCCAAATGTCTCTCGTCCTGCTATTTTACCTAGTATAAGAGTGTTTCAGAATACTTTTAAGAAGGTACCCTATTTGATGTCTTCTAAATACAGTTCGGCCCACCAATACAATGGTATTAGAGCAAAACTGTCCAACTGGTACAACCAAGATCATTTGATTTGCATGTGCTCCTTGTTTCTCACCTTCTCTGAAACACAGTTACAAGACTGAAGTTTCATGAAACACTTTTCTTTTTTCTTTTTTTTTTTTTTCTCACTATGATAAATCATACAAATCTGGTTTTCTTTTTTTCCATTTCAGACTAATATCAAACTTCTCACGTGGGCTGGTGTCCTCTGTTGCTTGATATGGAATGGGCTTGCTCAGCAAGGTAGGTCACTTGATTTCAGTGCAGTTGTTCAATGCTGCTTTTAAAGCTCTATATATTTAGCAGTTATTTCTGTAGATAAATATATCCTTGTTAGACAAGTGCTAATGACAATCTGTCAGTCATACCTCACGTGTTTGTAGTCAGAACTTGGTTTACAAAGCTAGAACGAAGCAAACTAAAATTCTATTGTTGTTAGCAGCTTTTGATAAATGAAGTGCCTGATTTGTGTTCTCTGCTAGGTGGAAGTGACTGCATAAAAGCTAATGCAAAATCATGTGGTGAATGTATACAAGCAGGACCAAACTGTGGCTGGTGTAAAAAAACAGTAAGTGTTGCAAAACTCCTCGTAGTAAATACTTCAAATCTATAGAAATGTCTTTTTTTATTAATAACAGCTTCCTATAGCTCTTCAGTTTGATACTTACTTGTAGTGAAAAATTCAGATGCTGTGATTTTCCTGATATCCTGATTTGAATATAATTGCTTTTCACAACGTGTTTACTTCTCCTTTTCTAAATCTTAAAAGTATATACAGACCCTGTAGGCTGCCTCATAGCTATTTAAAATCATTCCAGCATGGAACCTGTCTGGCTGTGCTTCCAGTGACATTAGACTAAGAAGTAATTTTAGACAGATAGAGGAGGAGTAGGGCAAGAGATTGAAGGTTTTCTTTTACAAAAGGAAGATGGTCAAATTTTTGTTTCCAGTTGTTGGTAGACTTGGGGAGTAGGAAATTAGAATGGGTGAGTGGGTGGTTTGTTTCACTATGAAACATAAAAAGAATGCTTTCTTATGTAATGAAAAGTTACATGCAGGAAATACAAAATGTAAGATAATCTTAAATGGTGTGACTTACCCAGTATATGCTGAAGTGTCTTCTTCAGGTTAAAACCAGAAGAAAATGTTTTCTACAGCTCTTCTTTGGCTTGTTACTGAGAACTGGGAAATTGTTCTGTTTCTTGCTAGGATAGGATACTGTGTGTTTATTTCCATACAGTGCCTCCTAACTATCCCCCAAACCAGCTTATGAACTTTAAACATTTAATTAAACTAACATAAGAATTCAGATGTGAGCTGTCAGATTAAATATAGGTCCTAGTCCTCAAGAACTGAGAAGCTTTAAGATACATTTCCTTATATGCATGTTTAGGAGGGTGAATAGAATTTCCAAGCTTCTCAGTTAGAAGTCTTATTTATTTATGTTTGACATTAGAGGTTTTTTTTAAGATTGAGGTAATGATGATTTGTTGTTCAGAACAAAGTTACCTATTGCTTTTGCCTTATGGATTTCACTTTTGGATTGAATTTCCCGAAAATAAGAGTTGTCATCTGTCTTTCCCCTGCTTTGTCAGCACATTGCCATGATGTTGTTCTTGAGTACCAAGGTACACTTAAATAATCTTTAATTAAAGCCTTTCAAAAATGGAAAAGAAAAAAAAATATAAAAGGGAGGGTAGCTGCCAAGTAGGCTGTGCAGGTAGGTTCATGTTATTGACAACTACATGAAGAGAAGAGCTTTTTCCACCTTTTTTCTATCACTTTGAGTAGCTGATTTAAAAGGATGTCCTGCTTCTGTCTGGGGTGACATTGGGCATCTTTTTACCTTTCATCTTGCTTACATCTTATACATAGATAAGTAGATGCAAGCTCCTGGACTAAATAGTAGTAACTGGTGTATCTAGTATAATTTAATGTATTTCAGGACTTTGTGGTGGTTTTTTATAGTTCACTAATAAAAGAAAAAGAGGAGTCATGGTAAAAAAGTGTTGTTATGGGTAGAGTATACCAAATTGCAAATAGCTATAAACTATACTCTTTTTGCCTGTGTTTTCTAGGACTTCTTGCAAGAAGGAGAACCAACATCTGCCCGGTGTGATGACTTGGCAGCACTGAAGAGCAAAGGCTGTCCTATGGAAGATATTGAAAATCCTAGAGGTAGCAAACAGGTGCTGGAAGATAGAGAAGTAACAAATCGTAAGATAGGTGCTGCAGAGAAGCTGGATCCTCAGGACATTACACAGATACAGCCACAAAAATTAGTACTGAAACTAAGAGTCGGTAAGGACGGTTTCATTCTTGCCTTTGGATGATTTTTCTGTCACCACATCTGCTTTTTTTGCTTTGAATGTGTAACCATTTTGTTACAGAAACTGCAGTTGTTGAGAGAACTTGAGTGATAGCGCAGCCATTCAGGTCAGCCCTGGGGGTTTAGATACTCCAAATACTGTTTGATTTTTATGAAAGGTTACATATTATTGCTTCTTCCCAATGGAATTTAGGAGAAAATAGCTACAGCATGGATGGATACATAGATCAGAAAGGTAAAATTGTTTTGTTTTCACTATTTTGTGGTTGATTTTCTCCGGTGCGACTTCTTAGACTGAGAGTGGAGGAGTGAGCAAAAACTTAAGAGAAGTTGTGAGAGCATTTCCTTTTCCTTGAACTACTGCTGTGGCCTAAAGTCTGTGTGTTTGAACTGAATGGTTTTGTAGTTATGCAGGAAGACTTTTGTGGATTGCTACGTAAAATACTTTCCAGAGGCTAAAGATGTGGACACAGGACTACAGTAATGAGAACAAAGCAGTTGTGTACCATTTCCAGCTCCTAAAGAGAGCTTTATTTCAATTCTAAGGAGGCAGGGGAACAAAAGCAGGGCTAGCAGCTCACACAGTACTTGAGCATAATGGAAATTGTCTTCAAGGAGGGTTCCTTGGTACTGCAGACACATTCAATAGCTACTTTGTATTTACCTGGTACAAGAGCCTGTACTCAGGATCAGTTCCTTGGTGGTGATGGCCTTAATAAATGTAAGATGATCTGAAGCAGCTTAGCATGATGATGAGAGGAAAGGCATGGAAGTTATTTTGCAGTTTTCCTATTGCCCCTGTGCATTTCTAACATTTAAAGCTTTGGGGTTTGGGTTGGTGGGGTGTGTTTGTTTTGTGGGTCATTGCTGATTTTGGTTTTTTGTTTTTGTCAAAACCATGCTACGTAGCTGTAAGATCCATGTGCTGCCCACTTTACCTCTCTGTTTCCCCAGTGTTCAGATTTTGCTCTTGTTAAGCAAATGTTTGGTAATTATTAAGCAGACTTAAACAGCAGCCCTATCACCACGTAACTTCAGTGACTGAGGTGGTTGGGGTGAGGGGAATCATATAATTCTATTCCTTATTTCATATATAATAGACAAAATAATACTCTCTCATTTTTGGGGGGGTGTGGGGTGGTAATTCTTCAGTATTTTTTTAACATCAGAGTGAGACTACGTGCTTCTGTTGGCAAAACAGAACGGGCTTACAATTGCAACAAGTAGTAACTTCCCATTATCTCACTGCCATTTCTGTGTCCTCAGCCTGCGTTTGATGCAAAGTAACTTGAAATACTCCATCCAGAACTGATTTGTCTTGTCTATTGAAACAACGTGTTTGTTTGTTTGTTTTTTTAAACTAAACCCTGAGAATTTTTTGAGTCATCCTGGGTGAAAATAGACGTTGAAAAATTGTGCTATTAGATCTTACAGGAACCTTGTTAAATGATTGCAAGCGTGAAGAGTTGTAATTGTGGCAATTAAGAGTGGCTTGATTTTTGACAGGCTAGTGTTTTCTATAGGGAGATAAATTTCCTTGGACATATAAACTTGGACATTTTGAAGAACTGCTGGAAATGTTTTCATCATAATTTGATGTTAAGCATTTCAATTAATAGAAAAAACCCCAACCTCACTAACCTCTATCAGTATTTCAAAGCCTTTCCTTAAAAAGACATTTTTCTTGCCAGTGCAGCTGTAGAGTTTTTAATGGGTTTTTTTATTTGTTGCTCAATCTCTGAAACAGGGGAGCCCCAAACATTTTCATTAAAATTCAAGAGAGCTGAAGACTATCCCATTGATCTTTATTATCTTATGGACCTCTCCTATTCTATGAAAGATGATTTAGAGAATGTGAAAAGTCTCGGAACGGCTCTGATGTTAGAAATGGAAAAAATAACTTCAGACTTTCGAATTGGTAAGAAAGATTTGCCTATTCTAAAAAAAAAAAGGAGTTAATAAAGTTTCCTACCTCATGTTTTTCACATGGTTACATATGAAGAGTAATTTATTTATTTTTAATGAGTGGGATTATTGCAGATATTGTAATACACAGAACCTGTTGAGGAACGTAAAGAGTACTTGGTATCAACGGAGAAAGTGGAACATAAACATATGAGGGCCATTTGTAATGTCAGCCCAGCTATAATGCATTTGCATTCTGTTGTGTCATAAATAAAAGACTTCCATTCTTCAACTTACAGGGTTTTTGGGGGTTTTTTTTGTTCTTAGGCTTTGGCTCTTTTGTGGAGAAGACTGTGATGCCATATATAAGCACGACGCCAGCCAAACTCAGAAATCCTTGTACAGGTGACCAGAACTGTACAAGTCCATTTAGCTATAAAAATGTGCTCAGCCTTACCAGTGAAGGGAACAAATTCAATGAACTTGTAGGTAAACAGCACATTTCTGGGAATTTAGATTCTCCTGAAGGCGGATTTGATGCAATAATGCAGGTGGCAGTTTGTGGGGTAAGTGTGTATTTGTTTTCTTTACTGCTCTATTAGATGAGATTGTATTAATACAGACTTAGTGTTTTATGGTGGCTGATGTTTGAACGTGTCATCTCATGCTAGCAAGACAAGATAGCTGAGGCAGACTGCATGGGTATGTGCATTTGTCTTCTGCAGAGACCTCTAGTGAGTGAATGAAACCAGGGAATGTGAAAGTGCTGATTACAGGTCATGTTCACAGAAGGTAGATGCATTCTATGGCAGCATCTTTAAAGTCTGCTGTAGGAGAGTCAAATTCTGCTCAAAAGTGTATGAAGTCCTTTGTAAGCAGCTATTCTCAAATTATTTTAAAGCTTTATATGCTTCTTGTAGCTGATGTTTCAGAACAGTTTGGTGAATTGTAACTGCTGCCAGCTTCTCAGACAGAAGTGGATGGAAACTTGTTTTTTGTTTATTTTTGAAGATCTGATCTAGATCAGATATGTCTTTGATATTTCAGTAGTCTGACAGACTGTTCTATGCACCTGTACAACATGGACTTCCAAAAAAGTAATACCCAAATTAGTTACCATTATTTTTGCTGTTGATCACTGGAGTCAGGACTTTCTGAAACAACCCAGAGTCTTATTTTAATAAGTGCATTGTTACTCACAAGCCTTCTAGGGCCTTTTTCTTGGGTTTTGCTTTGTTTTTGGTTTTCTTGTGGTTTTGGTTGGTTTTTGGGTTGTTTTTGGTGTTAACTGGTGCTGGTACTTATGTGAGACTTTTACATTGTCTTCTCTTCTGATGAAAGACTTTAAAAAAGAAATAAAAAATAGGACAGGGCAGGTTACAGAATTAGGCCCTGCAGTTGATGCTTTTGGGACACTGAAAGAGGGCAGTCAGTCCTCTGGCACGCACTGTGCTGCCAAATCTGGACTAGGTTGGCAAGGCCTGATTTTTGTTTTTTAGAGCCTAATGCTGGGCAAGCCACAATCTTCCAAATCAAGATGACAGCAGCACTGTACACACCAACATCATCCTCTGCGCTCAGGCAGCGTGGTCGTGACACAGAAGTGTAATTGGCATGAAGGAGCTGGAGAGATGTGTCTTGTTTTCTAAAACCCTGTCACTCTTCAGATACTCCAGTGAGATCTGAGCAGACCAAAGTACATCTCAAAAAGAAGGGTTTCTTGCCTTTTGGTGAAAAACCTGCAGCAGATGTCTTGGAGCAGACCTTCAATTTAATGCAAGTGCTTTTAAGGTTTGAGTGACATATATGCTTTGCAGGGTGACACTTCTGCAGTATGGCTTCTCCTAAGCCTGTCTACTTCTTCCTGCATTTATCTCTCAAGTGCTGGTCCCCAGTGCTGTAAAATCAATAGGTGCAATATACTAAAAATCCATTTGTTTGTTTCCCAAGGAACAAATTGGCTGGAGAAACGTTACCAGACTGTTAGTGTTTTCCACGGATGCTGGATTTCACTTTGCAGGAGATGGTAAACTGGGTGGAATTGTTTTACCAAATGATGGGAAATGTCATCTGGAAAATAATATGTACACAATGAGCCATTATTACGTAAGTCTTTACATCATCTTCTAGGAAAATGAATATTTTTTGTGATGCTTAAGCTCAAAAAAACCCCTCATTAAGTCATCTGGTATAGTTCCAGACCTCTACATCTTGTGAGCTTTACCCATTTAGCTCTGTATTTGATCAAGTGACTTTAGCTTAAATAAAGCAAACGTGCAAGAATTAATCTAGTCTTAATTGGAAAATTTCAAGAAATGGCAACTCTCACACTATGATTTGTTGTTGGATTTTTAATTTGATTAATTTAATTTAATTTATTAATTTGATAATGAATAATCCTGCATGTCCACTGACACCATGGCAAACTGTGGTGGCTCTGTGCCATTATTTCATCATTTCACTGGTCTTTGTATTCAGAAGTACTTTACTACTGTAAAATAGAGCTCCTTGGGCCAGTTTCTTTTAAGACTGCTTGAAATCTTACGATGTGAAGACCATCATAAAAGTTTGCTTTATGGTTTATTGGTAGGGAGATCAGACAAAAGAGAAATATCTGCTGGATGGGGGTAAACACGATAAGCTTTACAAAGCTTGTGTGTTCATATATTCCTAAAGTTAAGTGACTATTGCTCAGTAAAAACCTCAGATTAATTCAGTTTTATTTCATCTTTTTGGGGTTTTAAGGAAACTGTGCAAAAGGTGTAGCAATAAGTCATCTGGAAAACTAGCAGAGGTAGTTTTCTGAGAACACTGAGATGAAGGATTTTGCCCCTTACTATAAGGATACTGAGGTGCTGGAGCGTGCCCAAAAAAGGGCAATGAAGCTGGTGAAGGGTCTAGAGAGCAAGTTTTATGAGGAGTGGCTGAGGGAACTGGGGTTGTGTAGCCTGGAGAAAAGGAGGCTCGGGGGAGACCTTATCACTCTGTAGAACTACCTGAAAGGAGGATGTAGTGAGGTTGGGGTCTGTCTCTTCTCCCAAATTACAAGTGATAAAAGGCCTCAAGCTGCACCAGGGGAGGTTTAGATTGGACATCAGGAAAGGCATCTTCACTGAAAGGGTTGCCAAGCCCTGGACCAGGCTGCCCAGGGAGGTGGTGGAGTCACCATCCCAGGAGGCATTTGAACAACATGTAGATGAGGTGCTGAGGGAAGTGGTTTAGTGGTGGGATTGGCTGGCAGTGTTAGGTTAACAATTGGACTTAAATGATCTTAAAGGTCTTTTCCAACCAAAATGATTCTGATTTAACCTGGAGACTTTAAAGGGCAGGGAACATGATAACGTTACTATGAAAAAACACTTGTCTCCATGGGGCATATATGGAATCTTTCCAATGCATGTTTGTTTTCAGAGGCTGTTTTGCTTTAGAACTGTGCCATAAGCTGGCTAGTTAGAACTTGGGGTATATACCTAAAGGTGATTTGTGTTTATGATGTCAAAGTATTTATTGTGTCCTAAATTTGAATTTTTATAGGATTATCCCTCTATTGCTCATCTGGTACAGAAGCTTAGCGAGAACAACATTCAGACAATCTTTGCTGTTACTGAAGAGTTTCAGGCAGTTTATAAGGTAAAGATAAATGACTCATATTCCTGGTCTCTATACTTTTTTCCCCCTTGAGCACTGAGATCTGCTCTGAAATAATTAAAATTGCTTGGGTTTAAATTAAAATTTTATGGAAATTAGTGATCGCAGAAGGAATTTTGCTCCTCACATTTTTCTTACTAAGTCTTTTCTATTTCATCAAATGGATACTGAGTATGTCTGTAATTTCCAAGGAGAAACTGCCCCTCCTCCTTGCCCCATTTCATAGGTAGCAAGGAGTGGAGAGCATATTTGCAGTGCTAATATTTGTGAGCATTTTTACAGCAAAATAGCAAAGTGGGGTATGGACACTGAATTGAGACAAGCTTATGAAAGAAAGTATTTTGTCCTTTGCAGGCTATTTATATACATGATGTTTAAAAGTAACTAAACTACTGGATATGGTTGTGAAATAGGAAATGACTGTGTAAAGGAGATGCATATTTTCTTTGGTTTTAAATGTTTTCTGGGTGGGTTTTTTTTAGCCATATTCAAATTGTACATTTCCCTCCCCTTGTTTTTCTTTGTTGGAAATAATCTTTTATCTGCCTATCTTTAATGCATTAGCACTTTTTTGTTTGTATTAGGAGTGCTGTATAGAACCTCAAAAATCATGATGATCACTGGCAACACTGTAGCCTTGTTTTTTAAAGTACTTGATCTTGCCCAGTAAATCCACTGAAGTTAATATCATCATACAGACACTTATAGTACAAATTATACTTTTGTTTGTTAATAAGACCGTAATTTTTCTTCCAATTTTGTAAATATTGAAAGGAATTGAAAAATCTGATACCAAAATCAGCAGTGGGAACATTGTCTTCAAACTCCAGCAATGTGATCCAGCTGATCATCGATGCATACAACGTAAGTTCAGATTTTATTCAGGTTGTATTAATTTTTCTTGTTTCTGAGTTGTTAGTAGGTTGGGTTTTTTTTTTTTAGGCAGATACTCTAAGGTGGGTTTTATTTTTTCCTACAAAATAAGAAGTTAGTGTACTAAACTATAAGTATACTTCCATGGCAGCAAGACCACATTAGACATTCAGACACTATGGCAGTAAGACTAGACTAGAAAGATATGACTAGAAAGATACAGTCTTACAGACACTTAATTTTTTCTTTGTAATGTTGTTTATCATCCACATTTTCCCTTTTAAAAAACACAATTCACTACCAAAACCAATACTGCTCCTTCAGCATCTTCAGTTCTTTGCCTTCCTTCTATGTGGAAGCAAAAAGGGCCATTTTGCAACCTCTTGACCATAAAGAAAATGCCTGCATCACCCTCAGGGACACCCCTAGGCTTTTGTCCCAAAATATTTTCTTCATAGCTATGTTATGTAAATGAGCCTCATTTCTTCTTTTGGGGTCCATGGTGCAATCAAGTGCCTCCAGCATCTGTGGAGACCTGCTTTGACCCTGTGTAACAGGGTTCAGCCATGAGAAGGGCTTCACCACAGCATGACTGTGGGCAGAACTGGTGTTTCTTGTCATGCTGGACCTTGCATAATTGCAGTGCACCCATGGGACTGATGCTTGGACTACATGTAGTTGTATAATGTTTTTTATTCAGCAAAATGGTTATGCAACTTAATTCTACATTGGGTAATAACTGTTGTTTTAGTCCCTTTCTTCAGAGGTTATCCTGGAAAACACTAAGCTACCAAAAGGAGTGACAATCAGTTATAAGTCTTTCTGCAAGAATGGAGTGAATGACACACAAGAAGATGGAAGGAAGTGTTCTAACATTTCAATTGGAGATGAGGTAATTTACAGTAGATGTGCTGCTACTAAAATATAAAATTCATTTGAAGTGTCCAACACTCAGTATTTTATTTTCTTAGCTAAAATTCCTTTTACTAATATGACACTCCATTTATTTTCCTTCACAGGTTAGGTTTGAGATTAATGTGACAGCTAATGAATGTCCAAAGAAAGGACAGAATGAAACGATAAAAATTAAACCACTGGGATTCACTGAAGAAGTGGAAATTAATCTTCAGTTCATCTGTGAATGTCAGTGTCAAAGTGAAGGAGAACCTAATAGTCCAGCCTGCCACGAAGGAAATGGAACATTTGAATGTGGTGCATGCAGGTAAATAAAGAAACATTTTGTTTATTTTTGCAAAAAATAAAATACGAGCAAGACTTTTAGTTTCCGTAGTTAGGGTTTACTTGGTTTTCCTAATGTTTTCAGTGAGAGAACAGGAATTACTGTTACTGACCTATTTCTTTTAGGGTATTTTGACATACTGCCTTATCTCTGCAAATAACCCCTAGGCTGGAATTCACAGTATTGATCATTAGTTTGGCAGTGTTGTAAAAAGTCGGAATTCAATTCTGGCCTTCAGTCAGTACTTCAAAGGGTAGAGGTCTTGCTGCTTTTTCTGTTTATTTAATTTTGAGGTCATTGTAATATAGGAAAATTATGGATTTATGGGGCAAAATGAATGAGATTACTTGGTGGTGTTTTTGCAAGGATTCGTACCGATCTAATAATTTCCTTCTAAGGTGAGTGGTGATTTCGAGAGGTTTGAAGGCTTCCTGGGTTTTTAGTAGGAGCTCCTACCCAGGTTGGCACCAGTTGTTTCATAGCAGAAGAGTAAAAAGCCATAAGAATCACCTTTTACTTTTACTTTTCTCCCTGTTTTACTTCTCACCTTTTGGGATCTTGTTGCATTGTTTCTTCTAATTGCATATAGCTGTAAATCTTTCAGAATACATACACATTTTTTTCCATACATAGGCCTTTGAAATGTCCTTTGTTGCCCATCACTGGGATTAGATTACATACTTTTTCCTTATTACATATTGGAAAATTAAGTAAAATGATACTGACTTTTCTGGCATTGCACAGAATGAAAGCAGAGCAAAATCTTAAGAGTTTAACTGGAGACTAGTTGAAGATCAACCTAGTAAGTCAAGGTTTAAGCCTTTCCCCCCTCAGCCTAAGAAACCTACAGCAAAAATGAAAAATGCTTCTTGGAAGCCCTCAAGATGACACTAGTAAGAGCAGAATGGAGTTAAGATCTTCTTTAGGGAAAACAAGATCCAGGACTTTGGAAAACAATATTGGAAAACAATGATCTGCTCTAGTTCCGTCCTGCTCTGGCAGGGGGGTTGGACTTGATCTTCGGAGGTCCCTTCCAACCCCTAACATTCTGTGATATTGGTTCCTGCTTAGTGAACTGTAACTGAAATAAAATACAGAATTCTCATTCCTCATAGTTTAATGTGTGACCAATTAAAAACAAAGTCAAAGTTACTGACTTCACTCTCAGAGGACTTTTGGTGTAGGATGGACTGCCATCTGCCTGGTGAAGTTGCTGGTAATTAATGGCTTGTTTGAAAGACTGAGGTGTGGCCCCCTAACTGCTCAATATTCCGTAAATTGAGGAATAACCCACTTTGGATCCAGTATTTGTAGTCCAATTCTCCGTTTTTCAGTCAGTTTTTGATGTTCCCTTTAAATAAGAAGAGTTTTTCCCATCTTTGTATAGAAAGACTTCTTAAACTTGGTATCTCTGTCTACTGGTGTCCCCATGGTTTCACGCTGGGGAGAACAGACCTCTGGGTCAGAACAGCCTTTTGTTTTTGCAGCAGTAGCAGTTTTCCTGGAGGAACAGAACTCCGACATCCCACAATAGTTTGTCAATCATTGCTGGGAACAAGAACAACTCCCATTTGTTCATTGATTTTTAACCTTGATACTGAGAAGTACTGATCCTCAAAGATCTCAGCACAGCAGCTCTGAAGATCATCTACCTCCTGTCTTAATTGCTGTTCACAGGAAATCTTTTCATTGAAAGATGACAGCAACTACAGTCAACAGTCACTGTCACTTACATAATTATTTTTCTGTCACATGAGAGGAGGATTAATAATGGTTATGTGGCAATTCAGTTTGAGGTGGTGACACACAGTTTCTCACCTGGAAAAAGTAATTGGCACAGGAGCAACTTCGTCCAGTTTGCTCCAGCAGCTTCAAGAATGGCTATGTAGGTGTCAGCTGGAAATCTCATGTGAAGTTTTAACTCTGAATAACCCTTGAGATAGAGATTCAGAGAATCCCCTTTTACTCCTGTTCTTTGTGCCATTTATGCAGCCTTTTTATTGTGTGACTTTTAAGTTAGGTTTTCAATGGTGTCGCTTTTTTTTCTTGCAGATGTAACGAAGGACGTATTGGAAGACTATGTGAATGTAGTACAGATGAAGTAAATAGTGAGGATATGGATGCCTACTGCAGGAGAGAGAACAGTACAGAAATATGCAGTAACAATGGAGAATGCATTTGTGGGCAGTGCGTGTGCAAGAAAAGAGAAAACACCAATGAAGTATATTCTGGCAAATACTGTGAATGTGATAACTTCAACTGCGATCGATCAAATGGTTTAATTTGTGGAGGTGAGAAGCTGCTTCAGAGAAAACTGGCCAGCAGCTTACAAGTCCAGCAATTCTACCCTGTAGTGATACTTAGCCTAAAGACCATAGCCACTTGATAACAAAGATGAGGATACCCACCAGTTTAGTGAATGAAAATGATTGTCTCAATTAAATAACCGCCTGTGGTCGTGACCATATAGTGTGTTAATACACATTCCACCTTCCTTGAATCACAGCTCCAAGAAGGATGTAAAACCAACTTGATTTCTCCTGTTTGTGACAGAATTATCCTCAGGTAGTACAGTAAAGAATGCTGAGACAGCTGTCCTGAGACTGTAATGTTTCACTGGCTCAGTGTAACCACTGCATCAATAAAAAGAGATCAAGACCTCAGCTTATTTCTAATAACGAGTGCTTGGCTCAACTCTTGACAAGATACCAGTGAGATCCTATCTTGAGACTGTCTGAAAGATAAGTGAAGATTAGAATGTGCAGGATCCAGAGTAACACCTTAAGTGCTTGAAACAAGACACTGATGGCAGTTAATTCTCAAAAATAAAAAGCAATTTAGAAGATTCTTCAGCAGCCAGTGCCTAAATTACTTTGCTGCATATGTTCTTTTGTCCTATAATATAACTTCCTTAGACTGTTTGCACATGAAAGTACCTGGTAGGAGTGTAACTATTACCTCAATTCTCACTGTTAGACAAGAATAAAGCAGAGAAGCCACTAAGCTTTAACTGAATTATAAGGATGTCTCATCTGTCTGGTTTTGCTTAGACAGTTCCACAAAGGATAGGAGCAATGGTGGTCATCCAAACTATATGGTGACAGATGAGTATTGGCATGAACACTTTATTCTCAATGAAGGAGAGCTGTAGCAAAAGATCTTGCTATTTCATCTGCATCACAGATACCTGTATCTTGTTTCTTGTGTAGGGAGTGTAAGGAGAATAAGGTTTGGTTGAGTGGGTGAGGTAGAAGCACCTGAATGGTGGTGTCCTGGGGAGCCAAAAGGCGTTTCATTTTTCTGCAGTGTGAAGTCTTAAGTCAGTGCATTTTTAGGTCCTGCTTTGTAAAATTGCACAGTGATAGATAGGAGGATGTGAGTGAGCCATACATCTATGCACATCTAAAACTGTCAACTGAAGCAGTGCTGTAATGCTCTCCACCCAGGAGGTAAGGACATTATACTGTTCTCAAGCAGCTTTCACTGCTCTTGTTCCTTTGTTTATGAAAGGAAATCCAAACATAGGAGAATGGGAAGAGGGGAGACACACCTGCAAGTAGTTTCTCAAGCGACTATAACTTATTTCAGCTTTTAATTCATTAGCATCCCCATTATCTCTCCACTGGGGTTTTCTTTTCCCTGTATCTGTCCCGAGATGGTGAACATGTATTTCTTACTGTCACAAATTCTATGGTTTATATTCCAACTTCATCTCACTGAAATATCTTTTTTTCAATGCACAGGAAACGGTATCTGCAAATGCAGAGTTTGTGAGTGTTTCCCCAACTTCACTGGCAGTGCCTGTGATTGTTCTTTGGATACTACTCCGTGTATGGCAAGTAATGGTCAGATCTGCAACGGAAGAGGAACCTGCGAGTGTGGCACCTGTAATTGCACAGATCCCAAATTCCAAGGCCCTGCGTGTGAAACGTGTCAGACTTGCCTTGGTGTCTGTGCAGAGCACAAGTAAGTGCCTAGGCGACCAAAATCTCAGCTTCTATGCCTTTGCATTTGTGGTATTTACATCTACAGAGTTCTTAAAACGAGGCTTTTGATACCGTGCTTTTATTCTACCCTGAAATGTAGGGTCATTGGATCCTATCATCCCATTAAGCAGTAAAAGCTTTTTGGGTGGGTACCAATAGTTAGAAAGAAAACATTATTAATACAGGATTTTGATTGCTTCCAGGTAGGTGAATTATATCTTATCAGTTTTAACTATGCAGATTGACTTGGGCAGGTTACAGCTTTCCCCTGTTTCACATATGGTTATCAACAGCCAACTTTCTGAAGAGCTGGAGGGAACATAAGGTTATAATGTGACAAGCTGTAAAGTCTTATCATCTTGATCTTTTGAAATGAGTGTACCAGAAGTATACATGTACTGTGCAATTTCCAGAGTGGTTAGTGTCAGCTGAGCTTTTTGCTTAAAATATTCATTCCAAAGTACTACTGAAAGAATATCCTGACAGTCAAAATCTAAACCTGGATCTGTGTGGGCCAGTGAAATTTGCAGCCCTTCTTTTGGAGACTGGGCTTTTAGAAACCAAGTGTTTTCTGCATGGAAACTGAAATAAGTTTATGATTATTGTCTGGGCTGATTCTTGGCTTTCTGGAGCTGGCCTGAAGTTTCCCTTTCAGCACAGGCTTTTAAGTATAAAAATCCTGCTCAGTCTGCTTTTTTTCAATGAGTTATTCAGAGTGATATCCTGCTGTAGAGCTTGTCACGCTGTTCCTTTTTACCTGTCTCTCTCTCTCAGGTAGAGTTTCACTGTAAATATTTTATTCTTATGCTGTCTTCTCTGATATTATTCATTTTCCAGGTGGAGGCGTTGAAAAATTTTATCCTTACTTTGGTTTAGATTTAGGCAAATTTATTTTTTTTCCTGTCCTTGAAGCTTGTGGGTCATCCAGGGAAAGAGAAATTTTAATAAAGGAGGCTTTTGTTAATCACAAAGCACATGAAAGTTCTGCCTGGTAAAAAGATGTGCCTTGTTTTATTTTTTCCTGGCCTTTATGTCAGAAAGGTTGTTTTTCTCTGGGTTGTTTTGGGTTTTTTTTCCCCTTCACATTTTTCTAGATGAAGTGCTAGAAATCTTCCATGAACGTATCAGTAAGCATTGCTTCTGATTTGTGCTTCCCCAGGGACTGCATTCAATGCAGAGCTTTCGACAAGGGGGAAAAGAAGGAAACATGTTCTCAGGAATGTATGTATTTCAACATGACCCGGGTAGAAAGTCGAGACAAGTTGCCGCAGCCGGGCCAGCCCGACCCGTTGTCTCACTGCAAAGAGAAGGATGTTGATGATTGCTGGTTCTACTTCACATACTCTGTCAACTCAAATGGTGAAGCCAGTGTCCACGTGGTAGAGACCCCAGGTATGGACGTGATGTTGCCTACTCTCCCTTCACCTTTGTTGGTAATTCATGAGGTGGTTGTGGGCTGCAAAGTAGCTCTGGTTGGTTTGCACGAGTTGAGTGCATTCAGGAAAAGTTACCTGTTCCCTCACTGAGTTGTGGGTGTCTGTGCATTGAGCTCTGCAAAAGCCCTTGACTCAGTTTGTAATTATTGACAATTTTATGTTAATAGGAGTGTTGGGGGGCTTATTTTGGAGGATTATTATTTCTATGTCAGTCACCATACATCATTTTGCATTCGTATTACTGGTTTAAAACACATCATTCACTTTGAAAGAACATCATTTTACCCACAGATGATGTGCTTTTTTTCAAGTTTCCTTTCAGCAGAGACCAATTCCCAAGATGAGGAAATATCCTAAAAATAAATCATTTTTAAGAAGCAAAGTTATAACTTACCTCTGTGTATTAGCTACTGACAATAACAGCAACCTGAGGTGAAATGAGAAACACCCTTTTTCTGTAATGCTGTTGGTAGAATACGTGGGGACTGTTTTACTGATCTGCATTTGTACTCTACCTGGTCTATCCCTCCAGCACCACCTTTGACTTGTAGCTCTCACATGTTTAAAGTACCTTGATCATTTTTTTTCCCCCTCACTTTGTTCCCCAGAGTGTCCCAGTGGCCCGGACATCATTCCCATTGTAGCTGGTGTGGTTGCTGGAATTGTTCTTATTGGACTTGCATTATTATTGATTTGGAAACTGCTAATGATCATTCATGACAGAAGAGAATTTGCTAAATTTGAAAAGGAGAAGATGAATGCCAAGTGGGATACGGTAAGTCAGGAGGCTTTTATCTGTACAAAAGCTACAGGAGTTGAGAAAGAGAATAGAAGAAATTTTTTGTTCACTTGCTTGAAATGTTTCAGATTGTATTCCTGCCTTTTGGCCTGTGGAGGTACAGAAATACCCTTATTTTTAAGCTGACTTTAAAACATGTTATGTGTTACCACTTGCAAAAAGCAAACAAAAAGAAACCAGTAAAAAAACCCACCCCTGTTTGAGAAATACCTCTTGGGTTAGCAAAGTGAGTAATAACTTCAGATGAAATAAAATTTCAGAGAGAAAATGTCACGGTGAAGGAACAGTTCAGCTTTGCAGTGCTACCACACTTTACAACATATTATTAAAATGTTTATTACAAGATGAGAGTCACTTTTGTACAACACAAAGAAGAAATTGCTACTCTCGTGAAAGATCTTGTAAATATTCCTACGGTTTTAGTTGGGAGATTTCAGTAACTGGTCACAAAATCGTGGCTGGTACTGCTGGTTTGTTGAAATCTTCCCAGCCCCCTGGTCAACAGCAAGAAAAACAAGCCTATGATCTATAGGCTTACACAGGCTATAGGGTCACTGTCTCTAGGGAAATTCCAGGAATCTGCTACTCAAAACCCCTTCCCTGCAGTTCTGTAGAAGTAAACACCCACATATGTGGGATAGAATAACTTAAAAAAAACTCCCTAGGAAGTTGGATTTTTTTTATTAGTAAATAAAATAAATAAATTCCATGCCAGGAAAAAAAAAAAAGAAATACTAACACTTTTCTTTATATACAGCATGACTTCTTTGGTGATAGTTGAGAATGTTCCTTTTCTTTTTTTTCCCACTGAATCATTCGACACTGACTGTTTCTTTTACTTCAGCAAGAAAATCCAATATACAAGAGCCCTATTAACAATTTCAAGAATCCAAACTATGGACGTAAAGCTGGTCTCTAAGTCTCAGTTTGTATCTTCTTTCATTTTCTTCCTCCTTTTATTGTTTTTTTTTCCCCTTTGCATGGCACTTCACACTCGCTGTGTGTCCCAGACTGTTAACCACAGTTTGAGTCTTGCTCAGTTTCTCTACTCCTGCTTTGATTGTGGGGTTTTTAAGAATGCAGCTTGAAAACTTGTAACTTGTTTTGACAGCAAGATTGCTTACTTACTAATACCACCAGTACTGGCTTAAAAAATACTCTACAAATGATTTTTTTTTAATGATTTTTTTTTTTTGGCAGATAAATCTGTGGGTATATAATACAACAGCTGTCAGGATTAAAGAAGCTCTTAGGACTGTGGAGAGACAGTGTTTAGGGGAGGGTTTCTCTTCTATTTCCCCAAATCAGCAGCCAGTTTGCTTTAGGTTGATATGTTTGCAAAGCTAGTTTAGATATTCCTCAGATAACCCAGCCTATAAATATCAGTGTTTTTATTAGAATGTCTCTGGGAACATTCAGAGTAGCTTTACAGATTTATTTATTTTTCCTTTTTTTTTTTTTTTTAAAACTTCTTTGGCTTATTAACCTAGTATAGAGCTAGCCTGTGTTAAAAGTGTGAAATGCATAAATTCCTGCTGATTGTTATATTTAAACTTTGGGGGGGGGGTGGTCCATAAATAAAGCAAACCCACAACACATTGCTATGAGAGGAGGAAATGTTTTTGTCCTCGTGGATGCATTTCCACCCCTGATTTCTTAGTCCCTTCTAAACTACCTGACCACCTCCTTTCTGTTTGGAAATGCTGACTTCTCTTCACACCCAACACGAGAGGAGGAACAGCAGCATCCAGAAGAGCAAGTCAGTAAACCAGAAGAGATGGATAGGTAACTTCTGTAGACTGAGGTTGCACATTCTTGAATGCTTTAGGTGTTCTCCTCCTTCCCTGGGATCCCCCAGCTGCTGGGGAAGGAATGAGAAAGGGAGGATGAGATGGGGAATGGATATCAGAAGAGCATTGAGAGAGAGCAGTAGTAGAGAGATCAGATTAGGGGGCAGGAATGAAGAAGTTGGGAAGGCAGCACATCCCTATAAATATCCAAGGGGGTTTTTCAAGAGCTGGTGGAAGGGAAGGATCCGTATCTCTAATTTTTATTCCATCTGCTGTGACCCTTTTTCAGTGTTGCACTCGTAAGATTTTTGGAAAGAAAAAAAGAGGGGAGAAAGCAGGAATGAAGAGTATTTAAGCTCTTACCTGTCCTTATGGCAACAGCAATTCCAAATACTTTGTATTGCATTCTGAGCCCTCCCTTGATGAAATACACTTTCCTTTTCTTTCTGCAATCATTTCACTCTCCAGCGTGTCCAAAATTGATTGTAAAAGTGTTACTTTTTGCTTGACACACCAACCACATTTACCTCCTTTCCATTTTGCATCTGGGGAGGGCGTGGAGTTCTTGTTACTTCCTAACATTTCACTTGGTCCATCTGGTTAAGTCTGTGTTACCTTTTCTTCCAGTCACTTAATTGTGTTTATTTTATTGCACGCAGGACAAGCATCTAACAAACCATACTGTGTGTAACATCCATTCTGTGCTCTCCTTCTCTGCCTCATGACTCTTTCAGGATCCAATGTCCTTAGTGCTGCCATTTCTCTTTCAAATGTACTTCCTGCAGAAAGCTTTGCTCTTGTATAGATGGAGGGCTTGACTTTGCCTTTTTGTTTTATTCAAAGATTTCAAGTGTGAGTGTGGGTTTTTTAAACACAACTTCATCATTTTTTAATATTCATTTAAAAAAAAAAACCCAGACAGAACTTTGGGGAGGTGGGTTTAGCTTTATTGGCCACTGAAAAAGAGGGAGATTGTTATTGGCAGAATAGGTGACTCACAGGAAGTAAATTTTCCTTTTCCCTACAACTAAGACTTTTCTGGGGTTTTTAGATTAAGTAATCTTTCATTTAGGTGAAGAATGAGTTGCCAAGGCAAGAAAGTCATCTGAAATCCCATTACAAGGGAGTTCCACTGCAGTAGGTTCCCTCCAGGTGTCTGTGTACAGAAGAAAACAAACTGTGTGCAGTTTGGTGACCCTTTTCCCCTCTTCCCCAGCAGTAATCTACACACGTTGGGCTTGGGCACTGCAGTGAACAAACTGCAGCACCACAAAGCTTGTCGTGGACCAGCTGCCCAAATAGTAAGAATCAGCTCTTGAACAACATATGTGGATGAGTTTAGAATAGTCTAGAGGTGCAGATTCTTGTGGTGAATTAGGACTTAAAACCCATTATAAAGGTACCTTAAGCGACTGTTGAAACAGTAAGTCCATGGAGGAAAAAAAAAGATTAAGAAAGTTAATCAAACACCCTGAGTAATAGGTTCATCTTCATGCAACACTAGACTGAACTGCTACCCTCTGAACAGCCCAGTCTAGTTGAAAGTGAATACTGTTGCAAGGACACAGGTCTTTATTCTTTGCTGAAGGTACTTTTAAAAAATACCTCCATCTTTATTAATATATTTCGCTTGATTTTTGTGTATAGCTATTGTTTGATTTTATTTTGGGTTAAGTGTGCATGGTGTTCTCATTTATAGGGGCACGTGAGAAGTATGTTTTCTCTAACTTTGCATGCTTAAACCCATGTATTCTCTGCAGTGGTGTAAAGAAAATGGGTTTATTTAAAAAAAAAAGCAGAATTTATCCAAGACAGCAAGTTTGGAATACAACATTTTAGTGGCCAGTTAAAAATCTGGAATGCAGCTAACCTCTGAAAGTTCATACCGTGTGCTAGCTGGGGGGGGCCCCTAAGCAAAATGAGTCATGTTGGACTAGTGGACAATTATTTACTACACCATATTAGTTTTAGTGATAAGCTATCTGTCTGTAGAAGACCCCTCACCAAGCCAGGGCTGAGCCACGGTGCTCAAGTATTGCTAGAAAGGCCAGGGCTGTCTCTGCCTGTCTAACAGGAGGGAGCAGGGAAGGAACTGCGAATCCATCGGGCACCTTACGTCGTGGTTATAGGCAGCAGAGCCTCAAGAGCTCTTCAGCTGATCACACATAAAGGTTGGGTTAAGCTGAATAGTTCTCTGTGTGCTGAGTAAACCCCTATTATTTGTAGTGGGAACTGAGACATTCAGCTGCCGTGAGGACACACGTAGTTCAGTGCCTTAGTCAGTGACCTGAAACCCACCGTGTGCTTCTGAGATGGATTGGGAACACAAAGTGCAAGCAGAAGGGAAGACAATACAGGGCTTCAATTTCTTTGTAAACAGGGCTTGTGCTAAATAAAGAGCATGTAAATCTCAAATTCTGATCTCTCTTGAAAAAGCCTTTTGATAAAAAATGTATGATCTTACTACACAAGTTGCATTTTAAACCCAATTCCAAGTTCAAGTTAATGGCCTGAGTAGCACCCTGCAAATACCCAAGTTTTAGAGCAGTTCCTGCACTCTCTGATAGAAGCTCTCCCTTACAAAGGAGAAAATGGAAACATGCTCCTCCCTGGATGTGCTGGGGGTGGTCTGGTTTGTAAAATGCTGCAGGTTAAAAGCACAGTGTAATGAATATTACATAATGCCTTGCAGTTGCAAAGCTGTGCAGTATCTTCTAGTCGGCAATAATGGTACAGCCTGTTAAGCTTACAGACCTTCTCTGCACCATGAACTTCACTGATTTATAACTGGAAGACTTCTCCATTGCAGTTTTTCAAGGAAAGAAACAACACCCATTGCCAAGGACTTTGAGGCATGACGAGATGCTTTGCTTACAGTAGAAATCCCTCATCCCTGGATGGTTTTCATCTTACTATGGCAAATTTTTTCTTATTAAAGATATTGGGAGGGGAAGTAATTTGGCATTGATTAATTTGGCTAGTTGAGAACTAGCCACGGCACTGGATTTCCATGATTTAAAAAAAAAAAAAAACAAACCCAAAACAAAGCTTAACTCTCCATCCTTTTCCAAACCAATAGCTGATACACTTTTAAATTAAGACAGAACCTGACTGGGAACTGATGGAGGGTCTCCTGCTGTTACCATGTGTTTGTGAAGCCCACCAGCACTAGGCACCTAGTTCTTCCTTCACCTCAAGACAGATGAGATGGCACTGACTCAGGTCTTAAGAAGAGCAAACAGAGAACCTTGAATTCCATTGTCCAGCAGTCCAGGTTCTGGCTGGACGTGGGAGAGTAGACTTGGAGTCTCTCAAGTCTAGGTGGGGTTGGATGTGCCTCGTTGCTCCTTGCATGTAGAGAAGCTGGCTTCATGGAGAAACAGCCTTTTTTCTGTGAAAGGAACCATGATGGAAGGGCTGTGACACCAGCTAAATGGTCTTCTTTAGCAATAGCTGCTGTTGCAGACCAGTTGCTCGACCTGTACCGGGTCTTGCCAAACAGAAGGCAACAAACTTCCCAGGAATGGTGATAGGAAAATTTCACACCAGGCTGATTTCTTGCTTGCCTTGTCACCTTTTGGCACATCCTGCGATACTCCCAGTTGATTTTTCCAGTCTGAAAAAACAGATGCACCTGGTGTTAGTGTGTCTGGGGGGAGGATTTCCTTTAACTGACTCCAGGAAAAATTGTTTTAACCTGAAATATTTTAAATGCAGTGTAATTTAATAGAGAATAGAATGAATATGGTTATATAGGCTATCTCAGACTGGGGGGAATTGCAATGGGAGAAAGATTCCCTTCCTACTGATTAAGCCAGCTACAGTTCTGGCCAGGACTGCAATCAGGCTGACATCTGCACAGCAGCCCTTTTTCCTGCTAAGATTTATCTATTAATTTTGAGTTCAAGCTGTTCCTCTAAGGTGTGCGAGGATGCCGTAAACGGAATAATATTTGCTGAGATAAAAGGAAACCTGGGAACAAAGGAAGCTTAAAAAAAAAAGCTTATTTAGAGCTTTTCAAATCCCAGCAAGAGGCATGTAAAAAGGTTGTTCTGTAGGCATTTCTCATAGCAGTAGAAATACATTTTTATTGCAGCATTTGCACCAGTAAAGAAGGGGTTGGGTTTTTTTTTTAGTTTTAATTATGCCTTTCGTGCACAGGAGGCTGGGGGAAGCTGCAGGGATAAAATGACAGCTACTGAATGTTCACTATAAATATTGAATGCGTATTATCAAAATACTGCAAGCCTTTCCACTTCATTTCTAGAATCAAAATGATCATACAACATAAGCTGTTTAAATGCCTGTTATGACATGTGAGGTCAGTCATGGTTTCAAACAACGTCGTTTACAGTTTTAACTCTTCAGAACATTTCATGGGACCCCTGAGTTTGATGGCTCTGCCCTGAGTTGACCACATGAGGTTCAGCTGCTCTGAAGGGAAAACTGTGGTGTAAACTGAACAGGATTGTGTCCTAACCCTTTACTTTATTAGCTGAGCATGCCTTTGTTCAAGTCACTAGAAGAGAAACTAGTTTGACTGAAGCTGTTTTGTGTGTACAAACAAAATATTAATGGGTGATTTCATGGGCTAATTTTTCCACTTTTTGCAAACACAGTGCTTTCTGTTCATTGCTTTGAATGGTAATGTAATTATTTTTCTTTTTCTAGGGTGAAAATCCTATTTACAAGAGTGCAGTGACAACTGTGGTCAATCCTAAATATGAGGGAAAATGAACACTGCTTGTATAACTTCACAACACTGTATGCAGCATAGCAAGTTTTGTAGTCACAGTAAGATAGATTGTAGGGCAAACTGCAGTGATTTTACTAATTCATTACATATAGGTTTGTTTTCCTGTGCAGGTTTTGAAAATGTACCATATGTAATTTTTTTTATTATTATTTTTAAGTTGTTGTTGTTGTTGCAAAGAAAAGTGGTCGGTGCCAGCGGTCTGACAAAAAAAAAACCCACAAGAAAAAACAAGAAAAACAAGAAAAAAAAAGAAAAAAAAAAAAAAAGAAAAAGGAAAAAAGCAAACAACAAAACAACAAACTTGAGACTGTGTAGCCTAGTCAGCCAAGGTCACAATGGTGCCTTTTTGACCTTTCCCACTCCCCGTGCTGTGAATCCAGGTCTTTCTGCAGGGTGTGATACTGCTGTGGCACGACCGGGAGGGAAATGGTTCAAGCAATCAGCATGAGGGCTCTGCCAAGCCATTTAGTATTCAACCTTTTAGCTTTACAGGGAAATCAGGGCTTGAGTTTGCAGGTGTAATTCTACTCGTGGAGCATGGAGCTGGTGGTTATTTGGTCTTCTACTTGCTAGATGTATGATTACGTATATGGTAAGTTGAGTAAGCTGGGAAGCGAGCAGTGTAAAGGACTGAAAAGTGTATGCATACTTCATTTTTGAGTTGCTTTTTTTGCCAGGTTGTGGTTAAAATGAAAGGGTTTGCAAAGAATGTGAAGAGGGAGGGGAAGAGGAAAAAAAAAAAAAAAGCTTTAAAACACGTGCCATTACTGAAAAAGTTGCTGACTGGTAACTTGCTTATTTTTCCTTTGTAAATTCAAGCCCTGGGCGGCAGTATCATGAAGTACCAAGTACATCCTCAAAACACATAAGGGCCTTATGTCATACTGTCTTTATTCTGTAACATTTCCTTGGTTTAAAGCCTGGTGCTTTGTCACCCTCCTAATCTTTTTAACGTATTTGGTTGCGATTCTTTTTGTAATATTTTTTGTTTGTTTGTTTCTTGTATCAACACAAGCTTTTTTTTTTTTTTCTCCTTTTTTTTGTTTTTTTTTGAGCAGTCTTAGCTGTAAATTTGCCTTTACCCCGTAGCTAAGATTGCGTAGTCTGTCCTGTGCTAGGAGTCACACATCATTCTTGACATGTGCCATGTATATTTGCCTTTGACCATTCAAACTGCATCATAGTCATATTCTTGTTTTAAGTGCCTTTTTATTTTAACAGATGTTCACTTTTTACAGTGCTATTACTGAAGTTATTTATTAAATAAAAGTTCCTTAAAATACTTGCATCTCAGCTCTTTTTGTCCTGTAGTGGGAAAAAAAACCCAACAAACTGAGAACTGTGTCTGGGCAAGAGGTAACAGACGTGGTTATCTTACCAGATCTGTCCTTTTAGATCAAATCTGAGACGAGTGAAGCAGAAGTGATCTCGGGTTGCCCAAGTTGAAGGGAAGTTGAACTCACCTGAAGGGAAGTTGTAGCGAGGTGAGAGTTGGTCTGTTCTCCCTGGGGACAGGAGGAGCTTGTTTTTCATCCAGTGGGAAGGGGGCATTGATGGAATGGTTGAGCTGTGTGTGTCTCTCTCCATCTCTGAGGGATGCAGCTGGAGAGAAGAGGATCCAGGGACCAGTTATGAGGTAGACTGGGTTGCCTAAGGCCGGTCCCTGGAGGGATCCATAGCGTGCTGGGGCAGGTGGGTGTACGTTGGTGTGTGTGGTGGGCAGGTTTGCAGCAGCTGCTGAAGCAGGGCTGGCAAAGGTGTCAGCAGGAGGGGAGACCAGAGATCTAGGGGCAGCAGCTGGATGGACCATGTGCCTAACCCCAGCCCTGGGAGGGAGGGAAGGGCACGGGAGATGTCTGTGCTTCCTCCTCAGCTGGGAAGGAAGCTATTAGTGGTGGTGTTTCCATGAGTGCTGTCTGGCACTCTGTGTGTGTGCAGATGTACTGCACACATTTTGTGTGCCTGCCTGCACATGCTTACTGGAAATGCATGCTTCGGCTCACTATGGGTTAGACCTGGGGATGTGGAGCTGCTGCAGCCTTTTTTTCCCTTCTTGGGCTACCAGATTTGGCAATTTTCTGATGGTTGGTGCAAACATGAGGAAACTCAGAGAGGGGAAGAAGCTGTGCAATAATTTAGCCTGCTAGCCTCCATACCAAAGTCCAGACCACTGCACTGGATTAGTTCTTGCATCAGGAATGCTCTTGCGTTGCCTTTCCAACCAAAGAAACCAAAACAGCCTGAGAATGCCATCTAACCTGACCCCAAAATAAGAAACCAGTGAGAGCTGCACCTGTATGTATGGCTTGTGTTGTCTGTTCCCCTTGAGAGTGACTTTACACAACTGCGATGACTGGCCACAATGGATGAGATTTTATTTTGGATGTTTGAGCTCTTACCTCCCTGGCTACTGCTTTGGTCACTTCCCCCAGCAGTACTGAGAAGTTTCAATAGCTCCCCAAGAAAAGATGCAGAAATCTCTTCTGAACACATCCTGTATTACTTGTCCATGAAAGCTGTCTTCAGTGGAGACAAGGCAGTCTAAGCAGAAGGGATTATTTCTGACCTTTATTGCTGTTGGTTTTTCAATATTCTAAAAAGATTAACCCCAAATTCCTGTTTCAGACTCTCTCAGGTAAAGTCTCCTTCAAATCTTTTTACCTCCCAGTCTTTCCCAGCTGCACAGAACACTGGAATCCTGAACTACTAAGAATTCATGTCACACGAGTAGTGGGATGCTGACCTTTAGGAGCCTTGATCCCTACACAACATTAGCAGTCCTAAATTAAGCAAAATTTTAATTACATGTGCATTAACCTGGTTCCATCCACTCACCTATGTTATGTCTTATGCAGTTTCCTTAACGAGTCTGGTTTCAAACTGCTTCTGTGGATTGGTAGATGACACCTTCACCGAGATGCTCCTGAAGGCTTTGAATTCAAGTGGCCCCTTAAGAAGAGCTTTTTTTAAACCCTTGTTTCAAGTGAGTTTCCAGTAGCCACTGCCAGCCAGATGGAAGCTGTTTACTATCTCCAAGTGAACAGTTGCTTAAATGAGAGAGAACAGCTGCCATCCTACACTATCAGATTCCAGATACTATGTCACAGAATATATGATTTACTTTAAAGCAGGATGGGATACTCTAGCTAAGAGAGGTGGTGAAAAACTAGTAGTGGAACTAGAAACCTAGTTGTGAATCCTTCCTGCTTTATTAACTACTGACCTCAGCTACTTACCCTGAATTCTGCAAGTGGGTGAAGCAGTGAACTCCTACTAAATCAGCAACAGATGCAGCTCGAGAGACTGTGGTCCCACACAAGGCAGATAGATGCAAGGTCCCACTAATATATCTGTTTTAAAACAATTACAGTTAATATATCCATAGTCCAGCTATCCTTAATCCATCAATTTCCCCAATTCCTGTCCAGTAACTGAAGAGCTAAGCTAGAATTGCTTTATGGCAGCTGTTAATAAAACAGGTTCTTATCCTGCATTGAAACCATAACAGCGAAAATACAAACCAGATAAAATAATTCTCTGTAACCACGTAGTTTATTAAGTAACTTTGCCACAGTACGTTGAGCCTCTTGCCTTAAGCAACCTGTAGGCTGCTTGAAGACTAGTTTAGTGCACAAACTGCCCTGTAGCATGGTCTTGAGCAGCTCTATCTGAGGGAAATCTAGACAGATAAATATATACTGCCTTTGGGATTCTGTTTTCTTTCTTTTTCTGCACAATTGCAGTGCTCTACAATATGACCATATTTTCTTTTCCATAAGTGTGAAGTCAAAGTCATTCTCAGAGGAGCACAGAATTAATAGGAACAAAAAAAAACCCCAACCAAACCAAAGAAAAACAACCCCAAACAAACAAAAAAACCCATACACACCAAAAAAACCTCACAAACCACACTCTAAAAAGAAACAAACAAAAAAGAACACACACCAAAAATAAAGTCAAACCTATTTACTTAGTTACTAGAGCTTTAGTATTGATAAATAGAAGGTCTGACAGAGTATGCTCTAGCTATGAAGTTCTACTATTCAGAGGGTGCTTTTCCTGCTGCAAGGTAATTCAAGTCAATGTTCATTAATAATAATAATAAATACATTGACCCCATCTCATTAAGATGGATAAATTGCAGCTAGAAAAAAAAACCAAACCAAACCACTGTGAATAACTTGAGAATACTTGAGTTAAACATTAATTTTAAATGAATTTTTAAGGCAGGCTTTTTAGAAAGAACATTGACAGTAAACTGCAGAGTTCCGTAGAGATCAATGTAAGAAATAGCTCCTAAAATAGAGAAATAAAAAGCCTCAAATGCTCTGTCAATAGAAAATTATCAGAAATACTGTGTTTGTTTAGTCTTCATAGGATAGCAATACAAAGTGTCTCACCTTGATTTAAAGCTGCATTACACAAAACATAAACCAAGTATTTTTTATCCAGAAGAAACAGTAGATTCTTTGCTCTGTGAAAGTTCCAACTGTTGGTTCCATTCCTATTTTTACATAGATAATTAGTACTGCTGAAGCATTGATACACCTCTAAAATTCAGTATCTCTTTTAAGTGATTTGAAGAGCAAAACTTGCATTAGCAAGACCTTGCACTGCAAACTATTGAATGTTCTTTTACACGTGATTTATGGTTTTTTTTCTTGCTGTTTGAAAGTTCATTACCCATTAAAGATGTCTCACTGCACTGAATGAGCCAATGCAGCAGATGAAAGCTTAGGTCATTCTTCATACCATACCAGGTACGGTGGATCAGCCCACAATGCATCTGTTGACCACAGCCTGCTTTTTTCCTTTGTTCTCTGCTTCCTGAGGACATGAGGATGGAGCAAGCAAATGGTCGCGTTGGCCAGAGTTTGTAACATGGTGAATGTCAAGAAGCCAAGTTTCAGAGCAAGGGATGAACGTGAGTGATCAGGAGAATGCCTGAGGTGTGGAGGCAGCGCACAGGGAAAGGAGCCAGAGCACACGTGAAAGAAAGGGAATTCCACCTCTTTTCCTCAAATCACCCACGCTCCTCTATCTACAGGTTCACTTTCATATCACAGAATGGTAGGAGTTGGAAGGGACCTCTAAAGATTATGGAGTCCCTTTGCTAAGTTATTTAGTTTACACTTACCAATGAATCCATCTGTGATCAAATGGCTCATTGCAGCATTCTCAATGTCTGCAGGCTCTTCAGATTTTCTTCTATTTCAGCAATCCAAATTTCACCTTTCCTGATGCGTTCATCTTGAGTTCTTCTATAGAAAGTGGATGGGTTTGGTGTGTATATTTTCAAAAATGTACAGAACAACTCTATAAAATGAAAACTGAGGTACAGCAGATGGAAAAGAAACGTTTGTATTTCCTCAACAGCACTATCAAGGCAATACAGAACAGTCAGTACAGATTAATTAAACCATTGCATTTCATTATGGAAAGTAATTATGTGTTCAAAAAAAAAGTAATTGAAAACAAACTATTTATTTTTTTCATATCTATTATTTTATTTACCTTTTGTTAGCACAAGGCAAAAGACAAGTGTGTATCTGAACCACAGGTTTTATTCTAGAAATACTTCCTAACTGGAGCACAGTCATGGCTTTTTTACCACTGAAGGAGTTCAGACTCAGGATCAAAGCCTACTTCAGAGTCACGTATAAAATAAAGGCATCAAAAACCAGTAAGTCAGATCAAAAGCATCCATTCTTCTAAACAAGTGGCAGCCAAAGAAGTAAGATGGTTTAAGGGGTAGAATTCTTGGGGTTTTTTTAATGAGAGTGCTGACATAACATAATAGGTGTATCAGAAACTCCGAAAGGATGGTAACTGATTGGATATTATAATTGCAAGACAAAAAGTCAAACCATCTACTACATTAAGGCCTAATTTCAGAAGGGGAATATATAAAAAATAAACTCAAGGGGTAGCTATAAACATGTTGGGAGGGTGGCAACAAATTATTCTCGGTCACCACAGAACCTGTTCAAGAAAGACTTGCAAAAGATCACACAAAGGGTTCAACAGCAGGTAAAAGAAGCTGATCAAAGTAAGATGTCCTTGAAAAAGCTGAATTGCATTTAAATGAAGAAAATAAAGAACAGAAAGTTAAACATTAGAAGTATGCTAAAGAGGATTTTATGTCTCATGAAAGGCATAAAAAGTAATAAATGCAGTGGAACAAGAAGCCTGACACTGAGATTCAAGTACGGTTGGAACAGAGAAAAAACAGAATATATAAACTCATTCTTTGATTCTATATTTACTGTTTAGGAATTTCTTAAAATACCCAACCTAAACTGCCCAATCATGGGGCAAATACTAGAGAAATTATTCAAATTTAAGTGTCAACAAAGTACTGTAGAGATAAATCAACAAAAGGAATAGCAGCAAACTGCCAAAAGCCAACGTTAATCATTTAAGAAGGCTTAAGGAACTCAAGGATGAGTGCCAGATCTCATAGCCATTTGAATGGAAAATGGTTAACATACAGTTTCAATCCTGAAGATGCTTTCTGGGAGTTTAAAAAAAAAAACCCAAAACGTAAGAGTTATTCAGATGTTTCTGCCACTGCCTGGTAGAAATTATCAAGTGGATGCATGAGTCAGTATAACATGTTGTGAAAGAACCAACATGGGCAGAAGGAAGTCTTACCTCACCAATCAAGACTTCTTTGGGAGAGTCAGTGAAATGCAGACAAAGACACAGCATTTCATACAACTGCATTTCCAAAGCCTTCCAACAATGCTTTTCATCACTGAAGAAACTTCCAGGGGATGCGAAGGTCTTCAAAAGAATAAATAACTATTGAAGACAGAAGATAGAAAACACATCAGTTTACTAAGTTGAGAGATAATAGTTTCAGCTGGAGGAGACCTTCAAGATCATCAAGTCCAACCTCCTTCCTAGCCATACCCAAAACCACTAAACCATGTCCCTAAGCACAACATCCAACCAGCTCTTAAACACCTCCAGGGATGGTGACTCCACCACCTCCCTGGGCAGCCCATTCCAATGCCTGACAACCCCTTCTGGAAAGAAATGCTTCCTGAGACCCACCCTGAACCTCGCCTGGTTCAACCTCTGACGTCACAAATCCCTGCATAATCCAGTTCCTGGCGCCAACTATTATGGAGCTGTGACATCACAAACCCTTACTCAAGCCAGGGGACTGCTCCTGCACCATGTTCTACTCATCTAATTGTGACATCATAGTGCCCCACACTAACCAGGGGCCTCCTGATGCCTCATCTTCTACTCCTCCAACTCTACACCTCCACAAAACCCTGTAGAAGCCAGGACCTTGCACCTGCCCAATCACCTGCTAACTCATATGTGACATCATAAACCCCTCCATAATCCATTTCATGCCCCATCTCCTACTCATCCGTCTGTGACATCACAGGACATTGCACAAGCTAGATCCCTGCTCCTGTCCCATGTCCTACTCAGCAGTGACATCACAATCCCCTGTACACCTGAGTCCTGGTCCTTGCCCTTCTACTCATCCATCTGTGACATCACCAGCATCTACACAAAACAGGTCCCTGACCCATCTGATACTCATGGCAATCTGACATCAAAACCCCCTCAAAAAACAGGGAAGTTCTCCTGTCCCTTCTCCTACTCATACACGTGTGACATCATAAGCCCCAGCACAAACCATGTCCCTGGCCTGCCCCGTAGCCTTACAATGGAGCCGTGACATCACAACCCCTGTTCAAGCAAGGTCCCTGCTCCTGCCACATGTCCTACTCAGCTGTGACATCACAAGTCCCTGCACAGGCTCACCCCTGGTCCTTGCTCATCTCCTACTCATCCTCCAGTGACATTATAGAATCACAGAATTACAGAACCCTTGAATGGCTGGGGCTGGAAGGGACCTCCCAAGGTAGCCTCCTTCAGGTACTGGAAGGTCGCCAGTAGGGCTCCCCAGAACCTTCTCTTCTGCAGGCTGAAGAAGGCCAGCTCCCTCAGCCTGTCCTGGTAGCAGAGGTGTTCCAGCCCTCTGACCA
>WTSP01016696.1:12400-37256 GCA_025331215.1 Actenoides lindsayi | reverse complement strand
TGCCCAGAGAGGTTGTGGAGTCTCCTGCTCTGGAGACTTTCCAGACCCACCTGGATCTGTTCCTGTGTGGGCTGCCCTGGGTGATTCTGCTCTGGCAGGGGGGTTGGACTCGATGATCTCCAGAGGTCCCTTCCAACCCCTATCATTCTATGATTCTATATTCTTGCTGGCACCTTAAACCATAACACTGTTTTTCAGAGGCTTGTAAAAACAAGATAATTGCAGAGCAAAGAAGAGCACAGCCTGTAAGATGTGTTCTGCAGCTTCAGTGGAACCATAAGGGCATGACACAGCAATGGCCACAGCAAAAAGAACACGGAGGAAAAGTCTACATAAATTAGCTCTGCCTTCTGTGTTTTAGAACAAAGGTCTTCAAGGAATTTGGCTGCAACATCACAAAATCATATTTTAAAACTTACTGAGAACTCTCAGGTAAATTTGGTTCATGTTAAAATTGCTTAAATACATATTTTGATCACTATGTTTTTTCATTTCTCCTAAGTACTGAGTTGGGAAGGAGAAGATTGAGGGACCTATTTGAAAAAAAAATTACATTCTCCTGATTTGTTTACCTGCCTTGATATGGCAGAAGACTCTTAATGCTAATTATTTTTTAGTGTATAGATCAGTTCAGAATATATTTCTTAATCATAGAAGAGACATGAAGAAGTAATCACCTAACATAACCCAAATCAAATGACAACGGTACTTATTTTTAGTTTATAACCAAATAAATAAATAAATTTCAACAGCCACTCTCAGACTGCCTACCTAAGCCAGAATTTTTACTGACCATACATATAGATGAATGTACATAGAGGGTCTCACCCTCTGACCCACGTACGCTTAGCTGGTCTGCTACAGAAGTCTCCACTTGCTACAGGTCATTCAATTTTGCTTCCAGACTTGCAGCCAAAATCCTTTTTTAGCTCACAGCCTTTCCTCTCTATAAAAAAAATGACAGATATATGATTCAATTTAAAATTTTACAAGCTCTTGTAATAGAAGATTTTTATGCCACGGTGTTTACTGTTGAAAAGTTGCTTTTGCAGTCTCCTCGTAAACACAGTACACTCTTAGACACAGTACTTAAAGTTGATTAAAAAATATGTAAATTGAAGAATTAAACCATTCTATAAATTGTTATAGGCTATCACACAAGATATAATGCAGGTATGCATCACACTCTCTTTGTGCAGGTTAAACTTGCACCTCTGATAACATTTTCCAGTTATGGTGACAATCTAGTACTGCAGACATAGTTGAGAAGTATATTTTTAGGCATATACCACTTCTCGGTCATTTAAAATGTATTTTCTTGAAAAATACCTCTGTAGGACTCAGTCAACCTAAAATACCACTCTCCAGTGCCAGAAATTTAATCAATGACCATTTTCACCTATGGTAAAATATATTCCCTTCAACTTCTTACTTTTGGTACATGTCTTAAGAAAAAAAAATAAATCTAAACATTAACATTTGATGAAATAATTTCCATGCTTATAAAAAGCCACTACTCTTCCTCCTGGAAGATATGAATGCTTCAGCAATTCTGTGCTGTGGGCACACAGAACTGTTAGTGCATAAACAACATGGTTTCAGGCTTCAGCTGCGTACTCACCACTCCTGCTGCCACAGCCTGAGTCCTGCAGGTCCTTCAAATTTGATTCCAAACTTGCAAGAAGCCTTCTTTGCTTTGGTAGCTCATTGAAGCTGTTATCAGCAGTGGGTGGAAAATACCTGTTGTTAGTTGGAAAAAATACTTTTATAGATTTCTTCCAAAACCTGAATCCCATCAGATGGGTCTCGAGCTTAAAATTTACTTTATATTGGAAATAACATCCATGCTATAATAAATTATTCTCTATTGTTTGCCAACGACACCGAGCTGAGTGGTGTGGTGGCCTCACTTGAGGGAAGGGATGCCATCCAGAGGGACCTTGGCGGGCTTGAGAAATGGGCCAGTGCAAAATGCACAAGGTTCAACAAGTCAAAGTGCAAGGTCCTGCATCTGGGCTGGGCCAGTCCCAGGCACAATTACAGACTGGATACAGAGTGGGGTGAGAGGAGCCATGAAGAGAAGGACTTGGGCGTGTTGCTTGACGAGATGCTCAACATGAGCCATCAGTGTGCTCATGCAGCTCAGCAGGCCAACTGTGTCTTAGGATGCATCCAGAGGAGTGTGGCCAACAGATAGAGAGAGGTGATTCTCCCCCTTTATTCTGCTCTTGTGAGACCCCACCTTGAATACTGCATCCAGTTCTGGTGACCCCACCATAACAGGAATACAGGTCTGTTGGAACGAGTCCAGAGGAGGCCACAAAGATGATCCAGGGGCTGGAGCACCTCTGCTACGAGGATAGGCTGAGGGAGCTGGGACTGTTCAGCCTGGAGAAGAGATGACTCTTGGGGGGAGCTTGTAACTGCCTTCCAATATCTCAAGGGAACCTACAGGAAGACTGGAGAGGGACTCTTCACAAGTGGGTCCAGCGATAGGACGAGGGGAAATTGTTTTAAACTGAGGGAAAATAGGTTTAGATGTGATCTTGGGAAAAAGTTCTGCAGTAGGAGGGTGGTGAGACTCTAGAATAGATTGCCCAGAGGGGCTGTGGAAGCCCCATCCCTGTAGGTGTTCAAGGCCAGGTTGGATGAGGCCTTGAGCAACCTGGTCTAGTTGACCAGGTGTCACTGGTCTCTAGTTGAGAGATGTCCCTGCCCATGGCAGGGAGGTTGGAAGAGATGATCACTAAGGTCCCTTCCAGCCTAAGCCATTCTATGATTAGCCTATACTCTGAGTAACGTTTAAAAGAAATTTCTAAGCCTTGAAAAAAAAAAAGCAGTGCTGTTTGCTCACATTTAAATAACCCCCAGTTAAAAAAGTACACAGGGAATGAAAATCAATGGTGTTTTTATGATCTTTTTGACACTGCCCTCCTGAATGTGTTCTGTTTTAGATTTCAGCCCTTCAAAACAAATATTATCTTCTTGATTTAATCACAGTGTGTGATTATCATTCCAGCCTCTGAATCATAACATTTTCCCATCTTATGCATTACAATAGAAAGAAGGGATTATGGGCAAATGTGGGACTGGGGTTGACTTCCTGACCCTAATTAAAGCAATCACAAAACTCATTAACTGCAGCAGAGTCCACTGTAAGTCATTAAATACTACTCATCACCTGGGCCCTGAGGGCAACCTGTCCCCTGTCCTAGGGAGATATCAAGGACAATGCTGGTATGATGCAGCTTGGTAAGGTGGGGAAAAGACTGCTGTGAGAAGAGCTGTGTGAGAACCTGCTGTAAGAGGAGGGTCTCTTCTCCTTGGCTCGGGAGCTGTGTGAGCTCCCAGGCCTTTGCCTGGCCGTGACCTCACTGGTCTTGACCTGCTGACTTGAATTCAGACTTGCCTTGTCATTCTAGATTTGCCTGACAGTCACTGAGCTGTTGGCTGAACCTGGTTGCTGTCACCAGCCCTGACCCTGACATGCTGACTTGACTTCAGGTTATGCTTCATCATTTTGGACTTGCCTTGTGATCTGGACCATTAGGTGATCCTAATTACCAAAACCAGACCAACTCTGCTTGCCTTGCCCAGTTACTAGGGGATGATGCTCTTGTCACAGAAGATACATCTCCCAGATGGCCTTCCCTTGTGGAGCAGCCCACTCCTGCTGCCCCCTGACATATCTAATCTCACTGTCCTTTATCTCCCACCTTTTCTTTCTCTGTTGCCATCTTCCTATTTTTGATGCCGTTGATTTGACACACACTAGGCTTGAAGATCTTTTTTTTTTTTTTCTCCAGTTCTTTTCAAGACTGTTCTTTTAGTTCATCTTTTGATAAGCCTTTTTATTCTTTCCCCACTCTCTCCCCGTTCCCCAGGGCAGTGCCTACAGCCTTTTGCTCATTTTACATTATGTTCTCTCTCCAAGCAATTTCATCAGCTGACACAGCCTCAGTGATCATCTCCCTGCTGGTGACTAACAAATCAAGCTCAGCACCATTAATTGCTCTTCTAGTAATATTCTCCATCTGTCCTCTCAAATTCTGTCATTTCAAGGTTTCATCAGCTTTAACTAAACTTGTGAAAGAGAGCTAACATCTTGCTTTCCAAAAGCTTTTCATATCTTTACTTTCCAAAACTAACATTTTTGGATACCCAGGTGTGTAATTGCAGGATACTTCCAAAGTTTTCCCTCACATGGCTCTTAACAAAGAAAAAAAATCCCACATGCCATTTTGGGATCCCACTCTACTCAACATCCCCTTTCCCTCTTGGTCCAAAGAGAAGTGGCCTCCTTTCAGCCCTTACAAAAAGTTATAACAACCCTTATAATAAAAACCCTTTCAATTTGTTCCTGCAACACCCTTGTCTCAACACTGTTCCATTTGAATTCTTCCACCAGCTCCCAGTTCTCTTCGACATCATATTTACATTTTTCAGCATAGCTTTGAAGTGTCCATATGATGTATAAATCTGCATCTATAAGTAAAATAAATAATTAAACCCTGTATTAGGTAAACTAGGCCTAGTTACCAAGTCAAAGAAATTTCTAGCTAGCTTTAAATTATCCAAGTGTTGCCAGATGTCAGTTAGTACTAATGAAATACCACCAGCAATAGTGGTACTGAGCATCTTGACAGGATCTATTAGTTCATGGACAACTCTATGCATCTGTAGATTAATATTTTCCCTGATCCTCTGTACAGCTCTACAGTTCCCTCATAACATATTCTCTTGTTAAGCTTTAAGCCGATTTACATTTTGTACATTCTGCCACTATTCCCAGTCTTGATTAATTTGCTTGACAGTCTGTCACCTATATATCAAATAATGTAAAGGTTTCAAGCCTATTTGCATTTAAGTTCCTCTTAAAATAGTTCTACTTTTTGTGGTGTCTCCAGTAACTTACACTAATGTCTTTCTTCTTCATCTTTAGACCTGGAGTTGCTAGAGCAGTAATACCTCCTATATAAGTGAATATGAGGTGTTAGAGTAAATTAAACAGGGACCTAAATAATAGGATACAGATCTCTACGTTTATTCTGAATTTACCAGTACTTCTCTCTATTTCACCATCTTCAAAAGCTTCCCTGTCTTTCAGATCTGCTGTACCTGATGACAGCTTAGCAAGCACACTCTGCAAAAGCTCAACTGTTTTCTTGGTGAAGATAAAAGCTGCTCAGAAAGATGTTCACTAGAGAAAACGTCTAAACAGTGTCTTGTATTTTTTTCTCCTCTAGAAACCAGCACACAGTATTTTCTGGAAAAAAGAAGGGGAAAAAAATAAGGAAAAAAAGAAAAAAAAAAAGACCAAAAAAAAAAGACAGAAAAATAAAGACAGTGAAGTAAACTTTCTCTAACCCTTAAGAATTAGACTTCACCACATTTCTTGCTGCAGGCATGTGCCTTCCATGCAGTTTCATTCAGCGATGAAGACAAAGTATGTACCAGTCCAGATGCAAGCGTTCTGGCCCCATTGGGAAAGTACATATCGTAGCATTGTAGGTAGTTCCATCCCCACATGAAGATTTTAGTTTTTACTGTAGAATATCCTTACCTCATCCTTTATCATAGAGTTTTTATTAGCCATTTTATACGGATAGATGGGGAACTGACACAAACTTGAGATTTTATGGAGTTGGTCGAGTTTTAGTAACAGTTGAGGGGGAAAAAAAGCCCAAAACAACAAAGCAAACCAAAAAGAAGAAAAAAGCACTTCACCGAGGGCAAAAAGTCAACATCTTCAGGAAATCTTTCATGTTCTCTTACCAGGTCCTTACATGATTAGCTTTCCACGTACCAGTTTTCAGGCCAGCTTCTGCTGGTGAAAATGCTGATGCTTGTTGCATTTTGCTCACTTGATTTATTAATGGAAGTACTTCACAGTTTAGTAGAAATTCTACCTCATGGGGAACATGAAAAAAGCAAAAAAAAACCCCACCCAAAAAACCCCACTTTACTTTAAGAAAACACATAGGCCTTAATCAAGGACACAGAAACAGAGTAACTTATTTTACTTCAAAACTATGTCCTGTATTTAATCCTGCGATCTTTTTGGACTACAGTATCTTATACATCAATATATAAGACTTTACAGCCTTGATTATCATTTATATTAAAGCCACTGCATACTCTCCTTTTAATGGAGTGAAGCTTTAAAACGTCAGAAGCACCACTGCTAGAAACATATTCAGGCTTATGTTTATTGTTAATCTAAAGATTTTTAAAAGGCTTAATATATACCATATTACTATTGTTATATATTTACTTAAAACCAGGACTTTTAGTTTTATTACTTTGTAACGAACTTACTTGCAACATGAGACTATGTGCTCAACCATGCAAAGGTATCTGGAGATGTAAGAATCATTATCTCTTTTTTGCAGAAGCAAAAGCCGAAGGCTCAGGAGACAAGGACAAACAAGTTTGCAAAAGGTTAAGAAGCAAATTAATTGCCAACGCAGAAATACCAGCGCAGCACCTGAACAATGTCCTTCTCTGTCTAAAAAGACTGTAAACAGACGCGGACAAACTCCAGTTCTCTTGGCTAAATATCAAACAGGATGATTTCATTAATTTGTAGAATGAAAAAAAAATGCATCTATGTTGCCATACTTTTTAGCACATGGAAAGCTGGCAGTTGTTTCAGGAATTGCATCAGAAACCTTATCAGGGTAAGGTGTGGGGTTTTTTTTTTCTCCTGATAACCCTGCAAGTTCCTGCAAGTTCCACTATTTGTCAATTAAAAAGACAAGATCTAGACATTCAAGGAAGACTGACTGCCACGGGAAATAACCCATAGTAATTTGTGGGGTCACTTTGAAAATAATAATTGTCACTATAGTGATCCTGTACTATTGTTTGTCTGGTTCTAATGGAATTATGGTTATTTTCTACTTGTGGTGTATTTGACAACTATTACAAAAATATGAGCTTTACTCATGTAAATATTCCCCATGCAGCAAAAATATTTTACAATAGCAGAACATACTAATGGACATATTTTTTAATGCAATTTTCAGATGTTTTACAATTATTTTAAAATGTATGTTTTCTGCATGTCAGCATGACTGAATATAATCAACCCAGTCAGAAATATGTTCGTTGGTATAACAAATTCCTAGTGTATCAGAGAGACATTCTTCTCAGTACCATTAAGATACTGGATTTGGGAAGCATATTCCAAGGTCTCTGGCACTCTTTGGCAGGATGGTATCAGTTACAAAAAGACACTCTTATTTTTAAAAAAAAGTGATTTATCTTTAACATCTACTACTTATTTTTCAAGTCCATGGAAGATTTTCTTCTTCAGGTAAGATAGTTTCCAAAATTACATACTGTAATAAAAAATAATAGCTTTACATTATATTGTTTACTGTTATTACAACAGTGGTCAACTGATAAACGTTCTTATTTAACATATCCAAATCCTGAATAAACTCATTCAAACTATAAAGTAGTGAGTCATCTTTAAGAACTCAAAAGTAATTTGTTAATTCACTAAAACGAATTTCTAAATAGATAAATGGAATCCTATTTTATGTGTTATTTTCATATGTTATTGATTACATTTTAACACTTTTACAGGATAATCTTTTATCTCCCAATGTCTGTGTCGGGTTTTTATCTCCTTACCCCATGAGATTCTTGTAGACTGCTCTCAAAACAAAATACTGTGATATAAGCATAATATATTGTAACACTCAATTACATTCCACTACACTCTCTGTGCTCCTGTCATGAAGAAGCACTGATGAAGTCAAAGACAGAAATGGACTTTTCATCCAAAAGTCATCAAAAGTCAAACATAGTGCGTTCAACTGCTGAGCAATTATTTATGACAGGTTTATCTGCTTCCCTATAGATTAAGGAAGCAAAACTCATCAATACATGCAAACAGGGGAACTAAGAGTACCTAAGAGCCTATGGATTATTTTGGAAATATAGAAAACACTTCGTTTCACCTTTTAATCTTGACTCAGTTCCGTTATGTATGTATTTTCATCCCTCCAAACTATGAAAAATATTGAAGTGAAACAATTTACAATGCTGCTAATTTCACAAAAAAAACCCAAACAAAACTAACAAACAAAAAGGTAAGAAAATGAAAGAATCCCTTCAATTCCAATCAGTCTCTCCAAGCTTAAACAGCTGCAGTTCAGGTTACAGATAAGACAGTTTTCTCACTGAATGAAGTTAAGCTAAGCCTCAATTGCTAACAGAGAGCACTCACACTGTGTAGTAATAATAATAAAAAAAAAAGATAACTTGACCTGTCCACTGCACAAGAGAATTGAATGAACTTTGTCTTCATTTGCCTCTGTTTCTTCCTCTGAAATATTTTATTGCTATATTAAGTTCACAGAACAGACTTGAAGATTGGAACAGAGAAATGTAAATTCGCAGGTATTATGGTGATCAACATCTTGGAAAATAAATACTTCAGAGTTTTAAGGTATTTAATTCTAAAAAAAAAAATAAATCATATATTGTTTGGACTGACGTTCACTGGCATATTTTATTTGGCATTAAAACTGATTTTAAAAGTTTCTACACTACCACACTGCCAGCCAGTATTCCCTCCATGATTTGTAAGGCTGCAGTAGGAAATGACCTAGATTTAAAGAATAAGTTTCCTGGTTCTGCTGTTTACCACTGCACTGAACTGACTATTCTCTCACTGAAAAACCCTTGCATCTAACTTCTTGCCATAGCTGGGCTGAAGTAATGTGATCATTTTTACTGTATTGAGTTTCTATTTACTGTAAAGCAAAGGAGTTATCATGGTTTATTTGTGATAATGTATTAGCAAATAAATAAATAAAATAAAGAAAGAGAAAAAGGGAAAATCAAGCCTTAGAAATGTATGACCCTTCTTTGGAAAATTACAAGCACAAGTATCCCATCTCACTCTCCTTCAAAAGCACTAATTTTTTAAAGAATATGAAGGAAACTTGCCTGAAAGCTGGATGGATTTAGAGTTTACATGACTGAAATACAAGGCTTCCTATTCAGCCGGAGACAAAAGAATGAAAACAGCCACTGAATGCTGATACAACTCAGAAAAAGCATTAGAGATGCTGTAAATTATACTGACATAATGTACTTTCATGGCAGAACCTAAAGTACCACCTATGAGACCCTGGAAAAATCATTATCTCTTTGTATCATAGATTTCATCCACAGCAAGTGGATAATAACATTTATCCATCTTTATAAATAATTTTAGTAACTTGAGATTGAAATTATTGTATGAATCAGTCCTGTAAAAGCCAAAGAACTGCAGTGCAGATGTAGCAGTTTCCTCTCGTCTTTCTGAGATTAGTTGGGGTGAATCTTCTTGTGTATTTAAAGACTTGAGGAATAATTGTTCATAAGCATGCACCACGTTCACCATTCATTTGCTCGTTCACCACACAGGAATATGCCATTAGTCTTAATGCAAGAGGTTTGTTCTTGACACATCCTCAGTGACTGTTGCTGTTCACCGGTTCATAACCCCCTACCTATGGGCCAGACTCATCCTCCAGGAAGGGACATCTAAGCCATTACTACATGGACTACCCTGGGAGAAGTAAGGCTACTAAAAGTGCAGAAACAGGAAGAGATATTTATCAGTGGCATGTTCCAGCACCTTGAGTTTCTGGCATCAGGCTGAGTCGTGAATGCTATGGTAAGCTTCCTACTGATCAGAGAAGGTTTTGAGTCCCAGAAGAATAGTACCTCCTTGCCAGCATTGTAGTGTGCAGGATCTCAAATGACTCAGCAGCAAGTGTAATTTGAATAGAGAGAACACTTGCACATGGAGAAAGAAAATCCCATGGAGCTTCCACAGTCTCCAACTTAAACCAGCAGGCAGCTTACTGGGGCAAGGCCATTGTGGATTAGCTGGTGATTTCCCAAACCATCAGGATGTCCAAAGCTGCTTTCATCAGCAACACCAGTTAGGCTGCACGGACCACTTCTCAGTGAGACTTGGGTCAAATGCAGAGAGACAGTCAGATTCAAACCTCCTTAAAGTCTGAATCAGATCTCCCACTGGGAAGCACATTCACGGTTCATTTGGATCCTGAATTTCCTCAGGACCAAGCCTGAGCTGGAATTTAATTAACCGACAGGCAAGTAGAACAATCACTAGAGGTAAACAGGATGCAAGTGTGGAACACTTCAGTCTGCCTCATCTCATACAGGAGAATAAGAACTGACACTTTCAGAATGGGATCTCTATGCACAATCTGGTACTGCTCTCACTACAAGCACCCCAGGCTTCTGCACAAGTAGGTTAAGAGCATGATGTCTCCTGTGATCCTCCCCCAGCTCAGGACTAGTTCTGCCCAAGAAACAAGAGACAAGTCTCCAAAGATAATGAATATGCTTGATATTGATACTGCAATTTATAATCATTCCTGAGAAATACATCTTAACTGTAAATGGAGTTGGGTTTTCCATCAATTCATCCTGTCTTTTAAAAAAGAGACAAAAAAAAAACCCCAGAAATGTCAACAAAGAGGAACTCACAGAAACTCTTATTTTCTGTTTGCTCTCACTGCCATTGAACTTTGCTGGGTTCTACCAAATAACAATGATGCTGGCTCCTCATCAGTCTGTTCAGAAGACTACTGCACGATTTCATGTTCAGATGGGTAAGTTGCAAGTGATTCCTTGGGTTTACCCAACACTACTCCTGAAAGTGATCTTTTTAACTTGCTTGCTGAACCTCCATGACTGATGCAGTTCTTTCTCTCTGCTAATCTTTTTTTTCATAGCTTAATATTTAATTTTTTTTTTTTTTTTTGAGATGGTGCTGCAATGTCTTCAGGTTTTTTTTCCATTTCTGCAGGACTTTTCCTTTTGTTTATTGCTTGCTTGCCTTGATTCACTGCTGCCAGTTTCTGTACTAATTTATCAGCTTGGGAGACGGACTTGGATGGTAACATTGTAAGGTCTTCTCTGTTGCCTTCACTTTAAATTATTTTTTGGCCTTTCTTAGATATACCTCCAGCATTTTTTATCATAGCAGTGTGAGAAACATCAATGTTATCCTCTTCTGCAACTTTGCAACTACCGTGTGTATCTTGAACAACTCGTGTCCTGAATGTGAATAGATTCTGCTAAGTTCATTAAGTTGCTTGTTAAGCATTTTCAGCTTCCTATTAAAGTACACATTGTAAACATATTTGAATTAAAATCATGCTGTTGCTTGGATTCTCTTCAATGCATTTAAAGCCCTTTTCATCTGAAACACATTCTCGAATATTTTACATTTTAAAACCATTTAAGCTTGAAGTCAAATAGTCACTTAAACAACATCTGTAGCATAGCTACAGCAAAGCACCTTTAAATATAAAAGCAATATATAACAAGTGATTAAACCATTATTTAAAGCTTTTTGAATAGCGAGGAGCTGAAAATAGAATATTCTAATTAAGCTTTTATAAGAAATTACTGAAAAATTTCCTGAAGTTGCCCCCCTTAAAGTCCCTAAAAAGAATTATATAAGTCACAAAATGGAAATTTAAAATAAAAGCTAAGAAACACATATTAATATTCCAGTAGATACATAATTTTGCCCTTCTTTTGAAATTTGTATATTGTTAAATTGACAGCATTTAGTACAGAGGACACAGACTGATCAAACTTCCATTTCCTGGGTTTTTTTTAAGCTGCTGTGTTTTAGTGTTACATCAATGTTTGCAGTATATAGGAGGTATTTTTAAACATTCCCATTAAAAATATAGGCAAGTTGTAATCTTGTATAGGATTACGGAGTATCTGTAAGATTCACTTCATCTTGCTTCCACGTCTACATTTGAATTTGTCTCCAGTTACACATGTTTAAGGAATGTGGAAAGGAATAGATATTTCTAGAACAAAATTAATCTTATCCCAAAATACATGCTCAAGACAGTTCAGATACTTCGTTCATTAGAAATGCCCAATTATATCTGCTAACTACAAAAAGAGTTTAGTAGACCAGCTCAGATACAAAGTGTGAGAGGCTGCTGATGTTCAGTGAAACTAATACCATATTCTTTTGAAGAGGACTCAAATAGCCCACTGCAGTGATTTTACCACCCTCTAGGAATTTCTCCTTTTCACCTCCCAAATTTAAAATACATTGTTCATCGTAAGAAAGGAATTAAAACCAAAAAGCAACCCAAACCAAAACTAGAACAAATTAAAGGGAAAATAAAGTGAGTTCATCTTTCTTCCTCAACTACATCTTTCCAAAACCCAGAAATTTCTTCCATTGCCCAATCCCAGGTACACTTGTATCCAGCTGCAGGATATTTTTGGAAGAATTCTTTCTTCTTTCCTGAAAACATCTGGTATCATTATAATCTTTTAAGGATCCCAGATTAACACAAGAGTGATCCAAACTAAAATGGCAATCATTAAGTTGCTTTTAGTATCTTTTAGCAAATGTTCTTTGAATTATACATTCCATGTCATACTACTCAGGATAACAAAGTGCACAGAAAAGAGCTTTTTAGATAGAAATGTATAACTATTTTTTTCTTCTAAAACTGATACTACAAACCAATTATTCTCCAAACATCACAGAAAAGTAAAAAAAACCATAAAAATATATATCCACAAAAATATGTTTCTTAAGTCATTACTTGTAACGCTCTTTCAAACTTCTCCTCAAAGATCTTTTTTCTCTCTTGCTTGCAAACATCCATTCGATATATGAAGACAGTCACTGTGTTTCATTCATATCTTTTGAATCTAAGCCCACTTTGTAATTCTTTCACACTTAGCAAATGGCAGTTTGTTTTGTTTGTTTGTTTTTTTAAAAAAAAGGAAGAAAAAAAAAGGAAAAAGAAAAAAAAAGAAGAGAAAAAAAAAGAAAATGTTATTTCAATCTAATAAGATGCTCCTTTGGTAAGTGAAAATTTTAGTGGACATGTGCCAGTTACCACAACTCCTTGACAAACAAATTTATTTTGAAACACCTAGATTAGGTTTTACTGCCCTACGAGCAACAGACAGCTTTGCCTGAAGTAGAGCCATGTTTTAATTTGGCTGGAAATAGTTTTGTAGGTAAATAGATCAGCAGAGGTTAATATCAGAACATACACTAATCTATACCTGTCCTCAGGCAAAAATAGCAGCTATGCTATTGCAGAGATTAAAAGTGACCCTATATTAAAGGCCTGTACTGTCTCATATCTGCTGAGTGACTTTAGGTAGTTCACGTAAGCTCTCCATGCCTCAGTTTCCCCATCTGTGAAATTAATATGTCTTCTGCTTCACAGAGGTGTGGCAACATTCATTTAGTATTTGTAAGGTACTCAAACACTACATGAGCCATGAATAAAATACACTATATTCTAGTTTAACATTGTGATGTTTGTAAAATGCTGATGGTAATGAAAAATGCATTCACAGAGAAAGAGCAAGCAACAGTGAATGACATCTTTACAAGCTCACTGTGCGAAACCTTCTGTGCTATTACATAAAAATAACAAAGCATACCAGCATGCACATAAATCACAATGAGAAACACAAATTATACAAAATAAAAGCATATTTAAAATACACAGAACATCAAGGCACAAACCACTACCTGTGTGAGAACACTTTCCTCATGGAAGATGTGATCCTGGAAAGAACGTGGAGCATCTTCAAGCTGAACAGCTTATATCTGCAAGGAAATAGTGAATGTCTAAGCAAAAAAATTGTACACATTCTAACCATAGCAGCAACAGATAATAGCCACTTTTTCCTCACTCTGTGTGTCCTACCTGTAGCATAACAGGGACTGTACCAAATCTTTGGTTTATTTCTACCTTAAGATTCCCTTGTTTGAGCAAAATATTACTATATATACGTTCAAAAAGTGCTATATGAAGGAAAAGTGTGTAGATAGCCTACATACATGTGGACAACATACCTAGAGATTTTTTTTCTCTCCAAGTGATTGTCCAGGTGCTTATTATCAATACAGAAGATTCCAAGTACTATCTTCATAATACATGCAAGGTATGAGGAAGGCAGGCTCAATTGTCAGGAATATAAGCAGAGAGGCTTTATGGCAATATTCTGTTTGCTCTCCGAAGGACTCAGTTATGGCTTTCAAAATTCATAGAATCATTAAGGTTGGAAAAGACCTTCAAGATCATCAAGTCCAACCAGCTACTAAATATTACCAGAAACACTAAACCATGTCCTGAAGTGCCACAGCTAGATGGTTTTTGAACACCTCCAGGGATAGTGATTCCACCCCCTCCCTGGGCAGCCTCTTCCAAGGCCTCACCACTCTCCCAGGAAAGAAATTTTTCCCAGTATCCAACCTAAACCTCCCCTGGTGCAACTTCAGGTCATTTCCTCTCCTCCTATCACTGGTTACCTGGGAGAAGAGACCAACACCCACCTCACCACAACCTCCCTTCGGGTAGATGTAGAGCAATAATGTCTCCTCTTAACCTCCTCTTCTCCAGACTAAACGACCCCAGCTCCTTTAGTCGCTCCTCACAAGACATTTTCTCCAGAGCCTTTACCAGCTTCATTGCCCTTCTCTGAACTCACTCCAGCACCTCAATGTCTTTTTTTATACTGCAGTGCCCAAAACTGGACACAGTGCTCAAGCTGTGTCCTCACCAGTGCCGACCTCAGGGGCAAAACTCTCTGTAAGTAGCAATGTGACCAATCCAAATCTCTCATTTCCCTACAGCTACCCACAGAAGATCACTGAGATTTTCAGCAGCCCTTTGCCTGATGGGCACTCCTGATGGGCAACACAAGCATTCTGAGCATCCAGCAGGATATGGAAGCGTGGTCACAGAGAGACACCGCATGAGCAGAGCAAAACCAGAACAGGGCAACGTGACCAGATAGGGATCAACAATTACATTGCCAACCACCACTGGGGTTGCCCCAGATGTCTTCTGGAAGACCCATCACAACCAATTAGCCATGCAGACTTGCCACTGGGCTACCTTGTGCCCGAGATGGCAGTGCCACACCTAACAGCTACCCAACAGGAAACATAGAAAAGGGAATAGTAACACACCTTTGCTAATTATCTGGGTTTGCTTTTGGTAAGATGATTGGTAGTGACGTTCCTCATTGTGTGTGTATAGGGCGAGTAAAAGAGATCACCAACTTACCTGCCACTGACCAGAACATGCGGAGACATAACTGGGATGGAGAGAGATGGCAGCATCTGAGGTTGGAAGCACGGGACAAAGAGGTCCATTTTCAGTCTTCTTTTTTTTTGTTTGTATGGGGTTTTTTTACTAAAAAGCCACAGGGCTTGACAAATGTCCTGTGACAAGTTAAAACGAGGTGCAGAATGTCGTATTTCAAATGTGAAAGTATTGCCCATGAAGGGACAATGTCAAGAAACTGCCAGAAATTTGTGCTGAGTTTGCCCCTTGCTTATCAAGAGAAGTTACCCAAGTGGCAGGAGTTTCCTGGGAACAGAATCACCGCAATCACTTACAAAGCTGAGGATACATAGTTCTTAATCTGTTGCCCATCAGCCTGGGTTATCAAGAAGACAGACAGATAAACACTTTAGGTAGTGATCACTACCATTTGCAACTCTCACAGCTGTAGGAGAAACTCTACTGGAGTTAGTTACTTTTAAGTAATGTGTGTTTTTAAATCTCTAGTTTAGCAAAAGGTTACTATACATACACTTGAGGCTTCATGTGCCTCTTCCTCTTTCACTTCAACTTTTCAAATACATATTTTCCATTGTGTTTATAATCAGTAAGAAAGATAATATTAATTAGTAACTGTATTAAGAGAAAAATCTCTTTGCATGGTGCATAAATTGCAAGGTTTTGATAGGATTGGATGGTCTGTGCTGGATACAGCTGGTTCCAGATGGCTCCACAATGGAACCACTGCAGGCCAAAGCTGAGCCAAACCAAAGGAGTTTGTGATGCCAACACAAACCTGATGTGACCCTACAAGTTAATGAACAGAACCTAATGATTCAAAAAATACATAGAATTACTAACTAAGACTCAAATGCTAATAGCTATTTCTAAAAAATATTGTTTTGTTTAAAGGCAAATAGTTAATTTACAGCAAAAAATAATTTGCACATGATATTCAACGTATCTAATTGCTGCTCTAGCAATAAGCATATCATTACACTTACTGTATCGTTTGCTGTTCTAGTAAAAAGCTACAGAGACAAGAACCTGAAGCTGTTACTGAAAAATTCTACAAAAGATACACTGAACAACATATAATAATTAATTTCAGAACAATTATGAAAAACTGTTTTGACAAAACACTGATCCGAACTGATGGTCGATCAAAAGCTTGGGTAATCTGGGTCATCATATTTAATTGGGTCAGCACACCCCTGAATATTCTACTGAACCTCAGGGAATTTTCTCAAGTATGAAATGATTATTTTTTAAAGCAAATTAATTTTTTGTTTTTTGTAAAGACATACTTTCAATCACTGGCACCATCGTGACATGATCATCCTGTTCTATGACATTAACAGAAAAAAAATCCTTTCTTAGCTCCTTGCATCTCCACAATCAAAATGAAAGGAACCTTCTAGCTTAACCTAAAAAACATAAAAGAGAAAGCGATTTTTTGTTCATCTTGCAATAAAAGGATAAGAAGAGAAGTTTTTTTTCAGTGGAAGAAGAAAAAGCCACAGCAAGATTTTGAATGCGAATTACAAAGGTGCATTTTTAACCATCGGCGAGTGAAGGATTACCTTGGAAGTAGCCAATATCCCTTGTCAGCTGCCTTTGATCCAAAGACAATTACAACAGCTCCAGTTTAAATTACAGACATGCCAACTATGCTCTTTCAGGTTCAAGGCATGAAATAATTAGGCCTTTATATCCTGAAACAGCTTTAGACCATTCTCAGCTACCCCAGGAGGCATTAAAAACACATGGTCAGGATTCAGACAAGTTAATCAACCTGCCCGTAGATGGGTCATTTTCTTCACTGAAAATACAAGGGCTAAGGGAGTGATTTTAGAGTCTGTGTTGGAGGCAGAAAGACAGATAGCAGGCAAAGGACGAAGCTCACTAAGTGAACAAAGAAATTGTCTCTTGCTACTGTTTCTGTTCTGTTCGGGGAAACAGAGGTACGCGTTTCTGTAAACAAGGAAGATGACAATGAAATTGTATCCTAGCAGTATTGATCTGTGAAAAGACAGAAAGATCTGAGGAAAGCTAAGGACACAAGAAGGACAATAATTCTCTTCATAGTTTCAATGTATGAGCAGTACCTGGAAGGGTACCAGAAGCCAAAACTACTCCGGTAAAGCAGACTCACATTTTCATTCTGTGCTGTTAAGAATTGTCCAGAGCAGACGTTTAAAACAAAGAAACAAAACCTCACACCCACGCAGCAGTTAAGGAAAACTCTGTAGAAAAGGAAGGAGAACCAGGGGAGGAAAGATGTGACTACAGCCACCCTTCCTCCAGTAACAGCAGCTTCCTGCCATCAGCAGTGTACACCACGGGTATATAAAGGTAAGGGCTGCAACCGACTGAAATGCTTAATGAAGCACAAAAGTGCCACAGGAAAAGGCAACAAAACTCTATCTAATCCACGCCATTAGGGTAAACTGCAGCTTTTGTCAGCTGGGTCACAGTTAAAACTCTTTGGGTTTATTTTGGTTTCATTCAAAGCTGTCCAAGGATGTTTGTATTCTGAGATGTGCCTGGGGGCTGATGGAAAATGAAGGAACTTTCATCTCTGCACACATTATTAAGGCTGAAGAGGTTAATTTGGGGAATTCTCTTATTCCCCCAAAATGTCAATGTGATATTGCCTATTTCCGGTAATAAACAAGAGTAACAATAACCTTAAGTTGCAGTAGTAGACCCAGTTAATATCAGTACACCGGATCAATATAAAAGTAGCGTTTAGGTGCTGAAAATGAGTTTCAGGTAAGTGCATGTACTGCCCAAAAATGAGAAACCCCAAAGTCCTTCAAGCTCATTCTTCTTAGCAACACTCAGCGTGTTCTTCTCTTTTCTTAGGCCTCCTTAAACAATGAAGAACCAGGTAATATCCTAATATCCCCTTCCCCTTCTGGGTCACTTACAGTATGAGGAAGCTGGGCAAGGAAACTTAGAGCATTTCCCAAAGCTTTTCCTGGTTGGCTAAGCTGGAAGATAACATTGCCCCCATTGCATAGTTTCTCACCTGAACAAAACAAACTTTGAAAAGCTACTGGCCATCGCCATTAAAACTGCTGCTTATGTGTTACTTGGGCAACAAATAGCCAATACAGTACATTTCAGTGAGAATGGAGTAGGGAATTAGATCAGAATAGGAATACAAGAGTTGAGCACCAAACTAAATAGAATATTCCAAAACAACTGAGCTGGACAAAATGAGATTGTAACTGCTAGGCTCTGTGTAACATATTCACTGCTACACTAAGGCTTTGATAAAGGCTAACAGCAAACAGCTGAGGAAAAGGGCAGAGCTGGTACATACAGAATTTGTCCCAACTCGTATCTGCATCTCCTCATAAATAAGAAAAAAAATATACCACAACTACTGTGTTCAACAGCAACTCATAGATCCATCAACACATGCAACCCCATCTATCTACTGATACCCCAAATAAATAACTAACCCAGGCTGAGTGTGAGTGTCCACGTGGCAAGTGCCTACACCTGAACAAGTGACACTGGGCTTCCTTTTCAGTCAACAGAAATTCAACCAGTACAGGCAGTCCACAAAAGTCAGCCTCCACGAGACAACATCCCCACATTTAGTCATGTGAATTAACTTTCAAGACTCCCTATAAAATTAAGGGAAAGAGAGATGTTTGGTACATATGCTTCCAGTTAGCTGACAGGTTTTTAGTTGGAATTGTGATGGAACTTTAAGCAGAGATTCGATGGGGTAAATCTAATGAAGGGATATTTTGTTATGTACACAATAAAAACCCATCTTTCTTTTTTGGCTTTTCCAACACTGTCAATTCAGATTTACGCTGCTGAAAAGTTAAACCAGCTCTCTGATACAGTATTAAAGAAATCAAATCACTTTAAGGGATGTGACATTGTGGTAGTGTTTTTAAACCACACAAAAATACAGAGAAAGTAGATAAGCAAAAAAGTGTAGTGTTTACTTTTAAGAGAATGTATTATTGCTTTTGTAGTACAAATGTATCTGCAATAATTGAATGCAAAAGACAAAATAAAACATAAACCATTTTTGTATATATTAAAAGAGCATAGAATACAGACTATGATGTACTTTTATGCAGGCTCATAATAACTTTTAGCATGTCTAAGAGAAAAAATTTCCACAGCAGTATGTAACAAAGTAATGCTATGACGATAACAAAAAGTGTTGGGTACATTTCCCACACAAATCTTCTTCATAGACAAATTAGAAATTAGAAGTCAATACCCAGTTCCACAATGATCAGAGACAAAATGCTGCAGGATGATCACATTTCCTAAAGTGATGAAACTGGAAGAGATCTCAGGCTTTGCTAATTCAGTTGGACAGCACTGGCTTCAGCTGCCTCTGGGCACCATAAAGAACAGTGTAAAACTTTGGGCTTCCATCTCTTGTGTTCAGTATGCAAATCAGAGAGCATTTAAGTTTTCTACCCCTATTATTTCCCTTCTTAAGTCGATCTGATTTATTTTTTTTTCTACTTAAATTTTATGCATATGTTATTTTCTAATTTTACGTATATATTCATTTCTAAACTAAAAATCACAGCTTAGCTTAAAGAAAGCAGAGGAATACAATAGGAAAGAAGGGGCTGATCATAATCCTTTTACATTGAACCAACATGAACCATGCTCTACAGTGTGAATATAATTACTACTATTGCATTCACCATTTCTGTACTTGCAGAAAACCTCCCTGTAGCCGCAAGCATTCATGAATTTTAAAATATGATTCTATTAAAGGAATGGTAGAGCTGCCTTGACATTACGATACAACAAATACCTACTAAACCAAAACAAGCCTTCTAAGACTTTCCTGTTTCTCAGCAGATGGAAACCATTTCCCACCTTAAAAACAAAACTGAAATATCGAAGTAGTAAGTACATTTGAGTTTTAAGTAAATCAAGATAATGCTCAAAGTAAGTAAATCAATATCTAATTATTTGCAGCATGCCTAAACTCCCTTTGCTTATCTAATCTAAATGTGCTTTTGTGACAACCACACTAAAAACAAGGAACCCCCTTCACTTCTGCTGTTTTAAACAGACCTTAGCAAAACAACCCCAAGTTAGTAAAACCCACTGTTGATGCCCCCCTCTCTTGAAAACAGCCTTTTCTACTATTTTTAAGGGTGGACAAGTTAAAAACCGTCTATTTTCTGACTTTATATAGATCAGGATCCAGACCTGAGACCAAACACCTACCTGGGTAATTAACATGTCTCCTAACTGGTCTGGCTTACCCACTTGAGCTCGTAGAGGTTCCTGCTCCCACTCACAGCAGAACCTGCATTAGGGAAGTTTCTGGAGCATTTCAGTGGCTTCTCAGATGGTATCTTATCCAGACCTGAAAAACCAAGAAGATCTACATAATGCTTTTTGTTTGGGACACCTGACAGGGTCAGACGTCCCCTTCCCCTGCCCCTTCCCAAATAAATAAACAAGCATCTAGGATGTGCCCATTTATTTAGCACAACAAAACATCTTTCCGCAAAGCCAAGCTAAACTAAATCAATGGTATTTGATGTATGTTGCACTGTATGTTTAGTTTGTGTGTCATAATCTCAGGGATTACCCGGTCTTAGTTTTAGCACCACAGTAACTTGCAGTGCCATAACAGAAATGTTAGAGATTTGCCTGTAGAAGTAAAAACAATAAAATTGGATAGTTATTAGGTAAAAGAAATCTCTTAGTATTTACTGCACAGATGGAAACTGTTTTTCCAGGGCTTATTTGGCCAAAATTTGATGGCAGTCATAAAACCAGCAAATTCACTTTACTAATATCAGAGAGGTTCTGCTGCCAAATCCCTGCTCCAAATTGTAGCAGTACTAGACCTGATAGTTCTAAAATCTCAGTACTGGGGAAATCCCATGTGAGAAATATGATCCTTTTGTAAAGGTTCCTGAGATTATTTTAAGCCACTAAGATTGACCTCCATTTGGGGAAAACTGGTAGAAAATATTATAGATATAGTACTGAAGGATAGATGGATAAATACGGTACCTCTAGGGAGGAGTCACTATCACTCCTGTAAGTATACAGTAATGCAATTACATAATATAAATGGACTCTAAGTTGCTATTAATTCCTCCTCCCTCTCCTGAAAAAAAAATGAAGTTATTGTGGTTAGCTCTCCAAAGAGAGAACTAACTCTTAGTACTAAGTAAATCATGTTAAAAACTATTGGAACATGAAAATAAGAATAAGCAGAGGATAGTAAGCAATGAAAACTGAATTCAGAAGAAAACATCATTATCCTGCTGTGTGCATGGATGTCTTGACTTCTACATCTATCTCTGGTAGTCCTATCTCAGAAAAAAAACAAACTAGAAAAGATACAGAGAAAGGTGACAAAGGTAACAAGAGGCACTGAGCTGCTTCACCTCAAGTCAAGAACTTGCTTGTAGTTTCCCCCAAAATACAACAGAATCCTTCTTATCTGACAGATACAGTACAAGTATAGAACTAGGAGTGATTGGAGATAGAAATAACGAGTGATTGGAGAATGTGAGTTGGAAACGATTATTCGTCATTTCTACAATGAAAGATATGTTAGAAAATCCATCAGCCATTTAGAAATTAAGTCAACCTGGAAATCACAGGATATCGCAGAAAAAAAATAAAATAAATATTAACGGCTTTAAAACATACTGCACAAATTCATGGAGTTTTTTGTCCATTGGCAGCTGATGAGCATTGCCAACCAGATGAAAAATGAAGCTTCAGAAATCCCTAACTCACCACCAGCAGCTGAGTGTGTGTGTGTACCAGGGCAAGGACCACTCTGTACTCGACCTGTTTCCTCTCTTCCTCCCCAGGTAGCTGTTGTCTGTGGCAGCAGCAGCACCCTGACATTTTATTTCACTCTTTGGCTGTTCTCACTTTCTTATGTTACTGAGCTCTATTAGCACAGGAATCCTATGCCAGCTAAACAAGTATTCACCCATCTGCATGTGGCCTAGATTCCTGTGCTTATTTTTCAGATTCTGCTAATTGTATATTTGCTATATTTTCACACCAAAGGAAAGTGTGTGATTTAGGTATTACTAGGGTCTAATATTATACTCATACAAAGGACTCTATCTAAAATCTTCTAAGGCAGGTATACAGAATAAAGTTGCTAATGAACCATCAAGCATTTTTAATCTGAAGTGTTATGAAGAGGGAAACAATTTAGTTTATCAGCAAATTCAAAAGCCAATAGAGCCCCAGCAAGAAAACTGTACTAAAAAGGATAATTTGTTTTTAGAATATTTAATCTAATACTTCCCAAGAAGGATTAACAGTTTTAGTATTGTTTTTAAGACCGATAAAAAAAAAGAATGTTCCTAAGATTTCCAGGCCTTTGACTAGTAATACTGTACTTAGGAAAACTCTTTACTCACAGACTTTTTAAAGCATCTAATTCTTCTTCCATTTTTTATTTAACACCAAAAGAATTCTTGCTACCAAATTTACATATGTTCATTCAGTTCCTCCTTTCTTTTCAAGGTGTTAAGCTATTAATACTGTAGTAATAAACTCCATGAGATTTTACATTGGCTCAATAGTCTCCCAAGTCTATTTGGTGTGTTAGATAAACGAGGAAATTCAGTGAAGGATGAGTAGGTGAGCTAGTGATTGATCAAGTGATACCCAGTGATGAGAAAAATGTGTTAGCAGTGAGGAGAAGTACTTGGGCTCAGAAAAGTAAATGAGACTAAAACCAAATAAACCCGGCCAAGCTGCTTTTCCTCATTGTGACAGAAACATTTCTAGATATCCTCTCTGACAAACGCCTTAAGACTACCTGAAATAAAGGCCCATGCTAAAGCTTTATAAAAGGCAACTTAGAGCGTGTGGGAGCTCAGATGTGTCTTGTGTAAAATAATTGAGTTCAGCTCAGTTGCGAGTTCACAGTGCTTGTGAAGTACTTCGTATGGAAGTATCACCAGCCTTATGAAGTACTTCCAAGCAGTATGACCTGAGTTCATAGCTCACTTTAATGCTTTTCAACAAGTATGAAGGGATATAAATAATGGTGAAACTACCTACAGTTTTTGTGCATAGTTTCATCATTGTTATTTCTTCGCGTCTAGACAAAAACTGCTGCATCTGTACTTGCATCAATTCACGTAACTTGTTGGCTAAGAGTAGAGACTAAAGTCTTCCTGCTGATTCTCCCAGTGAAGGTGCAATTCTTGCCAAGAAGGCATCCCTGTCTTGAGTAGAGGAAGAGGAGCACAGTCCATCGACTGTCTCTGCAAGACTTTCAGTCTTCTCTCTCTCCCTCCCACTCCCCCAAGAGGTGTATTCCCTTTCTGATTTTTATATCCTAATTTTGTCTGTCCCTGCCTTCTAGGTGACATTTAGCATGATTTGGGTGGAGACTTGAGCACCATAGTCTTTTAGGTTTAGCATGTACTCCTTTAGGATCATTATCATACTCAGGGGTGTAATCTTTAGTATTAATTTTGCCGTTACTTAGGCAAAGGTCTCCACTCAGACACCCTGCCCTTCAAGATTTGCTTGTTCCTCTTGGTTTAGCCAAAATGGGGCTATCTTATCCCTCAGTCACTAATTGTCCCAGACAGCGAACTGCTCTTCAGCAGCTGTAGTGAATATTGGTGCCAAACCAGAACTGCACAGATGGACAAGAACCTGGAACAGGAAAGAAAAGCAAATGTGACAAAAGGTGAGGCATAACTCAAAGCCAGAGTTCTTATTCTTGAGCCACGGGGTTCTTTTGCTATGGTTAGCTGCCAAAAAAAGATTGGAAAATTAGGGTATTTTTAATAATTTTTATTGATTTCATCAAGGAGGTTTTACAGTTTCAAACCTATTCATTGCACCAAGCATGCACCAGGGCCAGAAAATACTGTATTACAGATTAGAAGATATACTCAGCAATCACAGGCTTCATTGTTATTTTGGGTTAATTAGACATGGTATAATTATAGTAAAGTGGATATTTTTTTACAAGATAGATATTAAAAAGGCTTTGTACCAGATACTACCCAGCTATCTAGAGCAAGTCTTTGACAATGTGAAATTATATGTAGAACTGAATAATGACTTTAAAGCTATTAGGCAACAAAACAGTCTAAATCATAGTATCATAGAATGGTAGGGGTTGGAAGGGACCTCTGGAAGTCATCGAGTCCAACCCCCCTGCCAGAGCAGGGTCACTCAGGGCAGCCCACACAGAAACAGATCCAGATGGGGTTTGAAAGTCTGTAGAGCAGGAGACTCCACAACCTCTCCAGGAAGCCTGGTCCAGGCTCACTCTCACAGGGAAGAAGTTTTTCCTCATCTTGAGGTAGAACTTCCTGTGTTTCACCTTGCTACTATTACCTCTCATCCTATCACAGGACACAACTGAAAAGAGCCTGGTCCCTTCTACTTGATACCCACCCTTCAGATGTTTGTAAACATTCATAAGATCCCCTCTCAGGCTTCTCTTCTCCAGGCTAAACAGTCCCAGGGCTCTCAGCCTTTCCTCTTAAGAGATGTTGCAGTCCCTTCATCATCTTCATAGCTCTCTGTTGGGCTCTCTCCAGTATTTTCCTGTCCCTCTTTAACTGAGGAGACCAGAACTGAACACAATACTCCAGATGTGGTCTCATTAGTGCAGAGTAGAGGGGGAGGAGAACCTCCCTCAACCTGCTGGCCACACTCTTCTTTATGCACCCCAGGAGACCATTGGCCTTCCTGCCCACAAG
>WTSP01016695.1:0-28646 GCA_025331215.1 Actenoides lindsayi | reverse complement strand
GGGCGGTGCCTCGCGGCTCTGCTGCGCCCCGGAGCCAGGCCCGGGCCCGGGCCGCGGGCGGCCGCAGGTGAGCTGGGCCGGCTCCGCCGCGTCGCTGACCCTACCTGACCGGACCTGGCCGGGCGGGCGGGAGCCTGCGCGGAGCCCTGGCGGGTCGCGGGCCCGGCGAGGGGGTGGACGTGGGCCTGGGGCGGGCGGGGTGAGGCGGGTGCGGGTCCCGCCGGGCTGAGGGGGCGGCTGAGGGGGAGTCGAGCCCTCGGCGGGCTCCCGGCTGCGCTGAGGGGCGGGAGGTGAACTCCCTTGGCTCTAGCCCTCCTCGCTGTGCTGCTTCAGCCCGCCTTGACCAAGGTAACCCCAGCCCGTTTAGAACAGCGCTACGAAGTCGAAATGAAGGAGGTGGGGGGTCCCGCCCTCACACTCAGGGTGCGTCTGACCGGAGCGGCGGGGCGGTCCTGGGGCGGCCGGTGGGGACAGGCCCGGTGCTGCAGGCACCCCCCGGCTGCGGCAGGTGGCGGGGCCGCCGTCCGCCCTCCGCGGCTGAGGGCTTCGGCAGAGGGCCCAGCGCCACCCCTGTGCTCCGGGCAGGGCTCTCACTTCGCTGCCTCACCAGCCTGACTCCAGTACTTAGAGCCCCTCAGGCTCCGGGAGTGGGGTGTTTTGGGATATATCCTACCTGTCTAACCAATGAAAACGGCAGAGAAAATCGTGAAACAGAGCCACTTCTTACAATTATTTCTGTAGTATTTGTCAAAGCTGTGATCTCTGACTTGATTGGAGGAAGCACAGAGTGCTCTCTCAGGAGATCTGGTATAATAAATTGGGGAGAGGGAATTTTTTTTTTTTTTTTGGGAGGGGGAGTGTTGGGTGTAAGGGAAAAGACTGGAGATGGCACCTGAATGTGAGGTGAGAGAAAGAACCAGTTTAGGGTGGCATTTAATTCACAAGAGAAACACTTTCACCAAGGTCCCCGGAGGCAAATCAGATGGGAGTGCTGAGACACTATAAATTAAGTAGGAACTCATTGCTAATTCAGTGTGGAAACATCTTCTTTAATGACCTTAATTCTAGACAAAGAAAACAATGATAAACCCAATGGAAATCCTGTCCTGGGTGATAAACTTCCACCCTCAGAAATAGATGCCTGCTCTGCTGCTCTCTCCCTTTCTCCATTAACTCCTCTCATTCACACATTTTTGAGTCATGTTTTTCTGAGAAGAGCAGAACAGGAGTTGCCTGGGGGGAAAAAAGCACAAAATCCAGTATGGACTTTCCAAAAGACTTTTTGGTTTGTGCCATGATCAAAGGGATTGGGGGAAGTTTTGTCAGCTTCTGAAGCTAATGCTGATGCATTTTCTCCATGAGAGGCTGCATTGCATTGATCTTTGCCATATTGCTTTGTGGTTTAGTATCCAAACTGGTATCTAGCTGTCATCTGTTCCACTTGTCAATACAATGAGCTCCTAGGTGGTAAGCAATTCTCACATATGCCTGCCAAGCTATCTTTGCTTGGTGCTCCTGTCGTTCTGGTGGCATTCCCCATCCTGCCTTCTTACAGGGCTCAGGTTGTCCTGGGCTGCTTGGGTTGCTTTCATTTGTGCCCTCCCTCTTTGCCTTCTCTTTGCAGAGGGACGGCTGGGTCTCTGACAAGCAGACCATGTGAGTGCACTCTGCCCTGTAATCCAATAGGACATGTGCACTGTGCATGCTGCAGACTGGGCCCTATGGATAGCCAAGGCCTCTGTTTTCGGTCCAGAAGACTGATTAGGAGAGACATGGTGCAAAGAGAGAGCAGTGGTGTGAGAGAGCCCTGTCCTGCTTCATTTCATGTAGGCTATTGCCTTTAGTTCCCTCTTGTTGGTTTGGGGGATGCACAGAGCAGCCCTGTGCCACCACAACTCCCTGTACAGTGACTGCCTGTGTTAGTACAAGCTGTGTGAGGCTGGTCAGGCATCATGGTGTGCTGAGCTGACAGAACAGGACTAAAAGGTTGCAACATCTTCACATTAGTTTTCCCACCTCCTCACTCCCATCCTATGCCAGCTTTGCTGTATTGATTCCAGTGTCAGTGATTTGAGAAACTGTTGCAAGTGATGGTGAGTTATACAGTCAAGGTGGGAAACAACTGTCTCCTAAGATCTGAGAGACAGAAAAAATCAGAAAATTGAAGAGTGGGTCAAGAGACCTGCCAAGAGAGAGGATGGATGTCTCTCCTGCAGACCTGGGGAGACAGTGTGGCCTTGGGCAAGCTTATCAAATGCAAATTACAGAGGACAGAGTATATAAGGACAGGGGGAAATAACGTGCACTGTCTGTACACATCAGAGGCAATCTGTAAAGTAATTTGAGAACTTTAGGTACAAGATTCTTTATCAGCCTAAGTGTTCATCAATGATTGTCCAATAAAGTGGTGATGCTAGGGTGGTATAGGAGGAATACCAAGGTCTGGCTTTCCCAGCTCTTGTTTGTTATGTGTGGCAGTGTGCTTGTGAAGGGGTTATTGCAATCAGTCTGGGTTGGTTTGATTACCATTTTTGTGCATGATTTGACATTTTACTACAGGCTTGAGGATCTAGACCCCCATTTGGGATTTACATGGCATTTGTAATCTCCAGATTGCGGGTTAGATGGTATAGAATTAATCATGTTAATAAGATGCAGTAGACATCAAGATTTTTTGTATACTGCCAGCTCCCAGACCAGCAAATGTGTTCACTGAAAAAACATGTATCACTTAGTAAATCCTCTTTTTAGGTAGGATGTTTCCATTTTATAGATGAGGAAACTGAGGCACAGGGCGATTAAAGAATTTGTTCATAGTAAATAGTCAGTCTGGAGTTACAGAGCATGCACATGAAGCCTATCAGTGCCTATTGTGTTGGAATTTTGTATGTTGCTCATGCGTAAGGTAGCCAAGTAATTACATTCTGGAGTAAAACTGGGATGCACTCATACTCCACCCTTGTGATACCACAATTTAGTCTTCCCCATGTAGCCAAAGCCATGACTGTAGCTTCCCCCTGGAAGCACAGAACCGACTTTGCCATCAGGTATGGTATCAGAGTTAAGTGTGACAACTACATTTTGTTCCACTGATGCACACTGCATCCCCAGATAACCCCACAGTCGAAAATACAAAACAATCTGGCTAAAATTAAAACTGCTTCTTAAATCCTCTGTCTGATGTTGCCTGAAGCTTTTTGTTCAGTTTATCTTCACAAGGTCACTGAGACAGAAGAGTGCATTCTCTGAGCATGTTGGCCTGGAGCCTTTCACGCAGATGCTTTCATTTAACATTTGGGACATTCTTCTCCACTCGGTCCCTTGTTTTTTTTACTCCCCCATTTTCTGTATCTCTCTATTCCCCCCCTTTTGAGCTCAGGATCCCTCAGATCAATACATACAGAAATAAAAGCTATCCCTTTTTATCACCTTACCATGTAATCACTAATCATAAGTTTTCTGGGCACCCAAGCTGTCACGGGCCAGAGCCACTGCTCTGACTGCGAGAGCTGCCACATGTGCTGCCTGCAGCAGTGCTCTCCTCTTTGCTGTCATCCTGCCATGTGGAATATTTGTCTTGGAAAACCATGTGTTTGAAGCAAATTCTTTTCTGCTTCTTTCAGTGGCTTGCGGTGTGATCTTGGACACTCACTTAAGATCAAAATAGTAAATTCACAGTTCTTTGATTATTTTTTTTTTTTAATAGTCAAGGACAGGAAATTTCGGTTCAGATTAATAGTGAACATGTGCTCTGAGAGACACCCCAAGTGTTGTAAGGTGAGCTTCCAGTGAGATACTGGAAGCTGCTTTGGAAGATAGAAGCCAAAGTTCAAGATCTGATAAAGGGCATAAGTGTCTGTGAGTTTGACACGTGCTGTCTAGAATGAACATGGAATCAAGAGTCTTCTCTTGTGCAGCAAAAAACAGTGTGAGAGAAGAACAATGCAAAAAGGTGTTGTGCCAAGTGAGAAGCTGGCCCTAAACTTCCAAACTTCATTTTCTCCAGCTCTGCAATGAGAATAATTGCAACTACTTTACTCAGAGATGCATGTTAAAAATTAGTGAAGTGTCTACTCGAACGCTGTTAATTATCAGATATAGTGAACCTGCCTCTATATTTGAGAGATCTGTAGGCAGCACACGTTTCATTTGCAGCAAGCTGCTGCAAGAAACAAATACCTGCTTCCAAACTAGTTATTAAATTAAAGCAAAAACTAGAGTATTAGTTCAGATAGTTCAGGATTCTCTTTTTCCTTTCTGTATTGGAGAACAACAGACTAAACAGTGGGACACATCAGTTACTACGTAATCTGCTGTATAAAACCCCCATCGTCAATGCCTCCATAACAGGGATGTTAAGTTGGATTAATTATGCTTTGTTCTGGGTCTCTGAAGATAAAGGGTAATTATTGTTAACTATGTGTAATTGAAAAATTGCTCCTTCACAAAGACTCCAATAGCCTTAGCAGGATTCTACCTTCTGGCTACCTAGAGGGAGGTGTACAACATTCCATAATGTTATGGCAAAGCCTGGCAGAAACTTAAGAATGGCCTCAGCGAGTCTTACTCACTTTTGAGCCCACACTTGAGATCAGTATTTTCAGAGATAACAATTCTCAGAGCACAGTAGCACAACAGGACTTGGTGGTTTTTTTCTGTGCTGAATGGTATTCAAACAGAAGATGCAAATTGTAAGAGGGGTTTGTCATCGGTGCTGCAAGACTTCCTCAGCAAATTTCCAGGAACCTATGGAACAAACACAAGTAAACCAAAGGGAAAGTATTAGAAGCAAACAACAGTAACAGCAACAACAACCAAACAAACCCCTGAAATTGATGTTGAGAAAGGAAGCTTTTGAAACAAAGAGGAAACAACCCCTGACTCTTCAGTCAGCAGTACCTCACCAGTGCGTAACCACAGACAGTAGATGTGTCTGCCAAAGAACAGAGACAATGTAGAGATATTTAAGTGAAAAAGAAAATAATTTTTTGATTTTTACAAGGGCAGAGCACTTTCAATTAACTAAGATTAGTAGACTGGTTAGCCTGAGACCTGAAATTTCAAACTGCCCCACTGATTTCTGTTGTTAATTAAAAATCCTCAAAATATTTAGGTTCATGACTTCATTTGATTTCAGTGGGAGCTGGGCATCTTCACGTGCATAAAAGTCTGACCCTTAATCTCTCTAGGCCTCAGTTTCACACTGGCAAAATGAGGATAATAACATTTTTCTACTTCAAGAAAGGCTACAAATAAATTATTGAGTTATGCACTTAATATAATAATTGAGATAACAGGAGTTCTTAGGGCATAAACAAGCCTACCCTGAGCCACCTTTTTCAAATAGGAGTTGGTGCAGAGGCTACTCTGAGACAAAAATGGTGTGTCTAGTGTTCCTTGTCTTGCACTTCTTTGCTCTGTGCTTTTTCTTTCTCTTGAAATCACATGTGATTAAACCAGGGTCCTATTTTATGGTAAGATATATCTGCTTATATCACCATATACTGAACAATCCTTTGTCTGCATGGCTTTAACTCCAGCAGCCTGGAGCAACATAGGATCAGAGATGTCTTCCACAGAGCACTTGTCTCCCTAATGAGAGAGGCAATGAAAAACATTTTCCAGTGCATCCATCACTCAGCAGCTGCGGTGCTGAGGCAAGATGACAGGCATCCTGGAGCAACCTTCTCTAATCTCTGCCTGCTGCCTGGCTCTGGCTGGGTAGCAGCAACGTGTGCAGGCGAGGAGGGAGCTGTGGTGGAGCTGCTCGGTGGGGTACGGCCAGGGCTCCCCTGGGCAGCTGCAGGGGCATGGCTTGTACTGGTGTCAGCTTGCTGCAAAAAGTATGTCAGTCACTGCCTTCTTGGGGCATCCAGGTCTCAGCTCTCCGCCTGACCCACTCTGACAGAGACCTCCCCACCCGTCTGTTCTTGCCTAGGTCCAAATTCAGCTGCAGCATCTCACTGTCCATCTCAGCAAGTGAAAGCCCCTCAAAAGCAGAGCAGGGTGCTGGGTATGAGCGCAGATTTGGGTGGAGAGAATCAACAGCGACTCTTTTTATTTCTGCTATGCTGACTGGGGGTGCTCACAAAGACCAATAAGTGCAAACATTTCCAGAGGCAGAGGTTGTTATAGATTGAAGAGGACAAAAAGCACTGGAAGCATCTAACCTATTCTGGGAATCTTACCCGGGCTTTCTGCTTTTATTTTGTTATTTTATTTTTTTTTTCCTAAAGATTTGCTTGCACCTGAGTCAGAGATTGTAAATATTTGTCAATTTTCCTGACTTTGTGCACAGTGAAGACAGAAGCAAACTAAAAAATATCTTGCTGCATTTGCTAACCTGATTCTACCAGCTGCCCTGAGGGCATGGGGCTTTGAGCTGGCACTTGAGATGATTTTTGCCTGCTGCTGGCTGGTCCCAAGCTAAAGCCCCTGGTGACACACACAGCAACTTTCTTGCTGTTTTTGATGGCATCTGCCACAGTGAGATGATGTGGGTGCAGTTGACCCAGGGCATGTCCCTCAGGCCACCTCCATAAAATTCCATAGTGCTCATGTTGGAACTCAAGCAGTTGGTGCTGTGTGACCTTCTCTGTCCCTGTTTCATATCTGTGATGCTTAAAAGGTCATGTTTATCCTGCTGTAACATTAGTGACTTAATTAGAGCTGAATTTGGTCCTACTGCCTCTGAACATGAGCAGCTTCCATCAAGTCATCTAAAGAATCAGATCTGGTTTCTTCTCTCTCTCAGTACTGGTGGCATCTGGTTTCATTTTCCATCTTTCCTAAGGGAGCTCACTTTTCCCCACATTTCAGCATATGCCTGTTGTATGTCAGCACCCCAGGCCGCCTGTGCCTCCGTGCCAAGCCAAGTACCACTGTTCTAGACAGCAAGGTACAAGATGTTGCAGACACAGAATGTAGAGGCATCAAGAATTGGTGTTGTAGAATGTGTGTAGCTTAAAACTAGTACCTGCTTACGGGTCAAGAAACTAAGATGGAGCCAGTTAATTGTGGGATGGTTTTTTTCACTGTGTAGGATGTGTAGGGGTATCAAGATTTTAATCCCATAGTGTCACAGGAGCCACTGTTTTTGAGCAGCATGGCTTCTCTTTGTTGATACCATAATGGGCACCCAAGGGACTTCTCAGGGTAAGTAGCAGGGTGGGCACTGCTGATGAAATAGCAGGGCAAGCAGAGGACATGGTGCTCCCACCATTGGACCTTAATTCCCAGCATTGTCTGCATGACATATCCCCATTTCTTTCTTACTATGCTGTCATGGGACATTTTCAGCATGTGATGGGTTGTCTCCAGGAGATGGATTGATTGTTTTAACTTGTTCCATCTCTTCTCCATTCCCATCCCCATCCCCACCTCAACCACACGGACAAAACCAAACTCCCTCAGCTTTGTTTGTGGCATGCAGAGGGACAGCTATTTAAGCAGTAATTATGAACTTCTATTTTTGTAAGATACAGGATTTTTAAAAAGCGTGAGATGATGATTTTGAGTGTTTATTAGATTCCCCTAAAACATACATTCAACTTCAGCTCAACATTTGTATGTGTATCACTCCATAGATAAACCTATTGCTTGACAAGCCATATGTACTCTCTATTTTTTCTGTATTATAAAGTTACCCAGTATTGTAAGAGTACCATCTGTGAGTCAGATCACAGACAGTAACAAAATAATTGAAAAATAATTTTATTTAATTAATTTACTTAAATTACATGTACCGAGCTCTTTTATTTTTGGGACTTGCAGAGTGCAGGTGTTTCTCTGTAAGCGTGGGGACAAGCAATTTCATTAGTCTTTTAATAGCCTTTTAGTGTCAGAGACTGATGGTGTCACCTTATACTGAAGTTCATTTTTCAATAAAAATGCAGCAGTCTATACCATGGATACAGAGCTCCTGCTCCATTCACTTCCCTCCCACTCTACCCTGGAGAACCAGCAGAAAGACACCACAGTGCCAAACACAGAAAATTGAAGGACACGCTCTAAAGCTCAAGTTCAGCTCTTCGGTGTCTTTCACACATTACAGCTTTGTAGAGGAGGTGATGTTTAGAGTTTTTGAGGTTATAAGTAACTTCGGATCAAGTAATGGACCTAAGGACTTCATAACCAAGCAGACTGTCTTTCTGGTTGTCAGTGCTGCGCAACCGTGTCACCGATACCCAGTCTGAGGTTTTCTTTATCGTTCTCCCTAAGCTCTCACGCCAAACAGCAACCAAACTCTGCAGACTGTGCCGGCCTGGGGATTAGCACACTTGCAGGGCCATTGAAGTCACTTTGCCTGGAGTCTTCTGCCTCTGAAAAGTGCCCAAGGCTACTCACTGTGAAATGTGACGCCTGTCATGTCTTCTTGTTCAAGTATGTGCGGCGGGCCTGTCGTTCACTAAAAGCCTTGACATCTGCTATTACACGGTAATCCTCACGCATCGGGCTTCCGACTGAGAAACTGGTGGAGCCCAGCAAGGTATGGCTCAGCCTTAGTTTGCATAATTACCAGAACGCGAGGCAACTCGCTCTCCCTTCTGGAATCATTAATAAGCAATAAGAATATTATATAAGCCGGCATCTTTTTTTAAACCATGATAATTTCAAATGCTATTATAATTAGGATGAAGATGAGAGTTTGAACTGAGGGAGGGATCAGACAAAGGATTAAGCTGATCTCCACCGTGACGTTAGAAGGTGGCTTTGTCTGTTATATCCTAGTTTGGACCATAATGGATACACTTCAGGCACACGAAGAGGCAAATAGACAATTAATTTAAAAGTATTAATCCTTTTCATCCTGAAATGCTATCTCTTGCCATAAATAGGATCACAGCTTTCCAGTCCACTTATATTCTACCTGACCCTGTAGAAAAAGCCTGAAAAGCAATGTATGTTTGTGTGGTATCCTGATGAGTATCAACTCCATAATAGGTCAGGTAAAGCGGACAAAAACCTTCTGTTGCTGAGAATATCTTCGTTGAAGCCAGAGTGACTGCTAGCTGATTGCAACTGCAGTGCTATCGCTTCACGGGAGACATGGCCTCTCAGGTAGTGGGTCCCGAGCCATGACAGATCAAAAGTGGTATTTTCACAAAGAAAAGTTCAGTGTCTGGATTGAGCAGGCAGGACTTGCTGGAGAAGGAAAACCAGATGGAAGTAGGGTCTGCAGATGTAACTAACAGTACCGCGTTCTTTGGAATAGGGAAGATTTAAAAAGTCACTTGTCAAAATAATTTTCCCTCTAACGCTGCGGCAGCCCTCAGATCTGAGCGTGCTCCTGATGTTCCCCCTCACTCACATGCACGAACACGGGGAGGCAGGCAGGAGGAGGCAGCTGCACTGACACACTATGGGGTTTGCAAGAACACGATGGCAATTTAGCAGAATGATTAAAAGATTGCAAACATTTATTAATAGCTTTGCTGCTGCTGCAGCTTTGCTGGAGAAGCGTCTCTTCCTCGGGGATGCTCTTACCTCCTGCCTGCTCCTTCCCAGAGCTCTAGAAATTAAAAAGTCAGGTTTGGACTCAGTTTCAGTTTAAAGCCACAGCTTTGCACAGTACTGCAAACCACTTTATCCCACAACCCAGGAGAGAGGACACGGGGAAATTTTAGTGTGAGAAAGAAATAAGAGAAGGTATGCAGACCAAAGAGAAAGGATTTTTCTTTTCAGCTATTGCTCGACCTATCTTTTCTTCCCTGTGCTCCTCTCCCTTTCTCTCACTGCTCCACTTTACCCACTCCTCCTCCTCTCCCTTGGGACAGAGTGACTTTTTGTTCAGCGTATTGGCACTAGATTCAGATGAGAGTCTGCGGTGTCTTTCTGATACTGTATAACAGGATCAGTGAAAGGAGGGTATAAAAGCAGTACTGGAGGAGGTCTGCTGAAACTTCTGCAGAGCAGTTGAATTTCCTGACATGTGCTCAGTCAGTTCATTTGCAATTCGTATGACTGTGTCATTGTCTCTTCAGATTTTTTTACCTTTAACATTTGGAAAAGGCAGGAGGTTCAATACCAATAAAAAAAGAAAAGGAAAAAAAAAAAAAGAAGGAAAAAAGATGAAAGGAAAGGGCAATTGGCTGAACAAGAAATCACCTTATAGTTCATGGCTGATCCTGCTGAACAGCAGTAAGCATTGCAAATGAGATGGGCAATTCTTACCTTTGGCTGCATGGTATTTGAGACATTTTTATCCCACAGACCAGATAATGGTGACTGACTGATAGAATGCATATGGAGACCTCCTCCATATTCCCATCCACAGTTCAATAATGAATTGCTTTCACTTTTTTTTTTTTTTTAATTTGGTCCTAAGAGAAACTTAAATGTCTGGACAGCCTAAAAGGAGTATTTTTTTCTGCTTAGCAGCAATGACAGCAGATATGAATGTTGTGTCCCTGTCGTTATCTCAAACCCTGCTTGCATCTGGGTAGGATGACAGCACATCTCCAACATGGCTTTTCCCCTACAGCATGGCCAAGGACTGGATGTGCTGGTGGGCATCAGCAGCTGACTACCTGTGCTTGACTTTTTGGTTCCATCAGGAGAATTTTTCTTCTATTCATACACGCAATTTAATCATGCCACTTGGCAATCTAAGAAAAATCACATTGCATGATCACTACATCTCTTCTTAATGCAGTAGGATAGGCAGAAGGGAAAGTGAAGTGGATCCAGTGGATCAGAAAGGAGAGAAAATATGATGGTGGAAGGATGCAGGAAAGAAAATAGAGTTGATTTATGAGTCCTGCATTATTCTGACCTGAATCTGCTTCAGGTTGATTTGCCTTTTTTTGAACAGTTTCCCCTATTCTTTGAAGTTTTCAGTTAAAATATTTCCTTCGTCAGTTTTCAAGCGCAGTGACCAATTTGGAACTTGACCAGTAGGAATGTTTGTCTGTTGCTTACAAAAACCATCTGATTATCTCTGTTCACTTCTTGCACCATGCTCTCTGGGGGGTGACCTGGGAAACTACACAACCTGAGACGGGAGTGTAAACCTCACAGAAAACTTCTTTTCTTGAAATATTTAAGCAAAGTCTGTATAAATTTCTGGAGAGTTTGGCAGGCAGCCTCTAGGGCCTTAAAAAGGCCTGCTTTTCTAGAGAATGAGTATAATACTTTGAATAATCCTGATCTAAAAGATAGAGAACGCACCTGCAATTGTAGTTGATACCATGAATGCATTTGGGCTAATTGCTTCTTCACTTTTTGTCTTTAGGAGCTGGAATTCCTCATGCTCAGAGTAGCCAAAGAATGACACAGATGAAGATGAAACAGAACTGGATGTTGGAGAGGTACCTGGTCTCAGGTGAGAGAGAATAGAGATAGGATCCTGTAAACACCAGTTCAACAGAAGGAACTACTTTCAGAGATATTTTCTCTCTTGTTTCTTGTTTTACAATTGCAAATGGCAGGCCTTCCCAGGCACTAGCAGCTGTATAGCTTCAGCTGCTCTATCAAAGTTCTCATTCTTTTCTGGCAGTAGTTATTTAATTTGCTGTGTGTGGTATCAAGAGGATGCATTGCAGTCTTGGGACAAGCAGGACACCTGTTGGTGGAATTGCTTTGGTGGGGTTTTTTATGTCACGAAAGGCTGGTTGATGTGCTGGTGAAATTGCATTTCGTCCGTATTTCCTCTGCTCCCGTCAGAACCTCAATTATTACTAATGCTCTTGCCTCCTATATATTTAATTTTCCTTTTACTAACTATTTTCTTGCTCATTAGTAAAAATATCTATTGTACTTCATAGTTACGGAGAGCACTGTCCTCGCTGTTGTGGAGTAGTCAGAGTGCAGCTTTTGCTGTCGGCATTCCCTGCCGTTGTTCGGACAGAGGCTCCCTCTGGGTACTCTGGCCATATCTCTTGAAGTAGTTGGAATTGTGTCTTTGCAAATGAGCAAAGAATTTGCTTGCTTGTGTATTGAAATATCTCTCTGTGTCCTGTATCTTGTACTGGCTGCTGTGTCTGCATCTAAGCATCGAGTAACAGGACTATGGCTATGGTTAAAATAACCTGCATTGAGATTCAGTAACAACAAAGGGCTGAAGTGTTAAGTTTCTTAATTGATAAATACATTTATTAGTGAGACTAAAAAATTCTAGAGTGCTTAGAAATTAATGAAACTGCAGGAGTTCATCTATTCTATCCTTCTCCCACCATTAAAGTAAGATGGGGGTTTGACATTGTTACCAGGGGAGTGACCTTTGCGATTTTCTCTTAGCCATCATACAGCACAGGAGCTGGGGACAGCACTTAGGTACAACCCAGAGAAATCCTCCAGACACCTAGTCTGCAGCTGTACAGCATTTGTAAAGCTTGGATGGCACAGAGGCTATGGAATATAGCCATCAATAGCAGCATGCCTAGATCTTTTCTAATGGCAAAATTTAGAGATGAGAGATGGCAATCCCTTTTGCACAGTGAAAAGTAAGGAGGTGAGGATCTTCTGTTGTTACTCACTGATAGGGGAACATTGCAAGAGAAAAGACACTCTTCTTTGTATCCTTGTTAGGAGACAGAGAAGAGGTAATAATCAGGAAAGGGAGGAGAGGTTAGAGGTGATAGCAGAAAGGAGAATTATCCTTTTATGGGTGCCGTGCACTAGTAAATAACTAAGTGCTGAGAAGAAGGTAGAAAGCAGGACAGAGGGCTTTTCAAGGTTTAGCTCCTTCTATGGAGTATGTCCCTTCTGTTTAGAAAAAAAAGAAATCATCAAAGATAAAATATTCCCAGACAACATGGATATAGAAATGATGAGGCTGCACATGATGAACTCATAAAATTCTGAAGTAGCTTGGTTTTAAAGCTCTATCAGAACAAAGTCATTTAACTTTTAACAGAATGTACTGTGTTGATTTGATGATAAATTAAAAACTGGAGGGAAAATGAAAAGGCAGTTCATGTAAAGCTGCATCATCCTCTGCCTCAATTGAGACAATACTGTATCACCTTTGCTGGTAGCAAAAAACCTGCCAGGCTTTGTCATCATTTTGCATCACAGCATGACCTGAAAGCAAACGTACCCTCTGCCATCACACAGGACAGTGCTAGGGATCACTTGCAGAACTACAGTGGCCATATAGCTGGGGAATGTGCTCTTGTCAGCACAACAGAGTGCTCACAAACCAAGGGAACTGAAATATACTGCTCTATTTATTCTCTTTCTGTGGACCTTCATCAACCTCACCAGATTTCAATTCTACTACCAGTTTTTGAGATACTAATTCCAAGCTATGGCTTCAACTGAACTGTTATCCAGAGCTTGCTTTCTCACACAGTGCTTGAATGAGCCACAGGTCACAGCCATTACATTTAGTTTATGGAAAACATACCAGAATCACTTTGATCACATTGTCTTAAACTCTCCATTTGGAAGAAATGTAGGACTAGGTTTTATCACTTCCTATCTCCAGAACTTGGGGTTTTTTTGGTAACACTAATACTGGCTTCCTCATCAGGCTTGTGTTCTTTGTTCTTTATATTTTCCTCCATACCTGATACTCTTTTCCTTCCTTTTAACCAGTATTGGTTTAAATTATTTCCCCCACCATACATACTTACTCCAGACCCCTCCAACTACTGCTAATCACAGCAAATTAGTCTGGTTATCTTGGCTAGGACTTACGCTTTACTTACTTACATAGGTGTTTATCCTAAAGTTCATGAAACATCTATCTTTATTGTCTTAGGCTTGAGAAAGGCTGTATTTCAGGAGAGCTCCATTTACCTCTGAATAAAGACCACATGACCAAAACAAACAATTGCTAGAATACCTTTACTCGGGGCACCTGACGTCCTCAGCAAGTTCAGGAAATCACACAGGGGAACACTCTGCTTTCCTGAAACAGCACTAGAAAAGATAGAGCTATCAGCTCTGTGCATCATCTTGTCCAGAAGAGGATGTGGGTCCTGAGTGAATTTCTCTTACAACAGAATAAGCAAATCTAAGTCTGCCTTTCGTGTGAAAATTCTCATCTTCTTTCCTCCTAGGAAACAGAGAGGTGTGCCTAGTAGCCCACCTCACTTAGAGATGAGGCTTTATCAGCTCACCTACTCGTTGCTGTGTCCGTTCATTGAACTGTCACCAAATCTTGGTAAGAAAAGTTCTTTGTAAGTAGAATGAGAGGTTCACCTTCAGACATCTGCTCAATCATTTCCATAACAAAGCAATTAAAGGGTTAGAAGTTCCAGCTGAAAACCAGGGTGGCATAATGGTGTGGACAGGGGGGGCTAAGCGCCAGTGTTGGATTCCTAGCGCTCTTGATGGATTTTACATTATTCTTATTCACAAAGTGATGTGGCTTTTGGGTGCTTATGAGTAATGAGTAGAGCTAGTTTGTTTAGTGCCCCTGTCCCCCAAGGCCACTGCCCTTTGAGAGAGAACAGTGTGTACCACTGCGTTTGGCAGCCACGCTCCCAACCTGACGCAGTCGGGTTGGGGGGGCCACAGAGCTGGCAGAGATGACTCATTCTGCCTCAGTGGCTCATTGAGGAGCTGCAGGGAGAGCTATTTATAACCAGACCTTTCAGGTTCAGTGCAGCATCTTCAGCAGGAGGAGGGGGACAGGAATGAGGATGGTACATAAAACTTCTCAGATACAAATCAACCCCCACACCAATACTGTCCCTAGAGTCACATAGCCACCAGCTGACTTCAGCCAGCACTTTCTCCCAAGCCTTTTGCTCAGCTGTCTGGATGCTTTGGTCCTGGTGTAAGATTTTGCTGGTAACCCATCAGCTCCTCAGAGAGCAGGGAAACAACTGTGAATATCATCAGTGTGAACAAAACACAAACTCTTTCTACTGTAGCTGATAAGCTGGCTCTTAGTTATTCTTTCTGACCCATGGCCGTAGCATTATCACCTTATCTTTTCTTTGTCCGTGTTTATCCTGGCTCACCATTAAGATGAGCTCCTTCCATCAGTGTTTTCAAACAGTCTTTATGCTGCCAGCAAATCCCATTTAAACCTCCTGGGGTTTCTCTTATATACAAAGTAACACTATAATTTCTAAAAGTGTAGTTGATTTTCCAATCTTCCCGCAGACTCATTTCATGTTTAGGTGCTTCCATGACTCCATATGTGAAACAGAGATAATGACACCCCCTGGGTTAAGCACAGTGTGATCTGTAGCTATGAAACACCACCTAAGTGGTAGGATTATTACCAGAGAGAGTCACAGAACAATAGGAAAGCATATTACACAACAATAGAGGACAGCATGTGTTAAAGAAAATATTTACTGTGAACACATACATCTTTGTATCTAGGTAACTGTGGCCTTCATCTTGAAGCATATTAGCATACATTAAAATTATTGAATTTTATGTTAAACTAAACTTCTTCAAGTTGTCTGTTCCCTTAACTGGCTGTTGAATTCAAAGCCACGTGGCACGAGGGATCCTGTTGCGTAATGCGTGCCTGGTTCTTGTTCTACCTCTGCCCTCTTCTTAAACCAATATGTGTGTGTGGAACTGGGCTGTGGTTAGGTGGCTCCTTGGCTCCTGTCATTCTGTTGCTTCTTCCCATAGCTTAAATGGTTCATATTTGGGTCTTCATCTTAACTTTTTCTTCTCTCTGCATCTTTCTTCCTACCCCTTCTTCACTAAGTAGACAATTGGCTCCACAGTATACAACTGGTGTGCAGTTTGCTGACTGTAAAGTCTCAACACATTGTTAAGGCCATTTGGTAGATCTATAGGTTCCTTTAGTGTTCTGTGTTTTGGCATCACTGGGCTGTGGAGCCAGAGGGATAGTGGCCTTTTTTACACTGGGATGTATTTATTACCTTCATACAGAAACTGTACTATAAATCATTTTTTACTTTAGTTTTGGCAGCCAACTAAAGGGAAAGTTGACCCTACATAAGCCAAACAGTGCTGTGACGATAATTTCTTTCTCGAAGCCCAGTTATAAGACTGCAGAGATCTGTGACTGTGAGATGCACCTTCCACGCCTCCGCTGACAATCTGGGCTGGAGGTGGCCTCTGCACAGCACCCCACCTCTCCCTGGTTGCCACATGATTTTCCTGAAGCTCAGTTTTGTTCTGAAAAAAGTAGACTTCTGACTCTTACGGTTGGGAATGAGCCTCTGAAACATCAACAGAATGTATCTGGTACAGAGGTACTTGTATTGGTATTGAGAGGAAGAGACCATACTCCAGAGATGTGGAGTGTTGTTTTTATTTGTGTGTGTGTGGTCAACTATGCTGTACAGCGGTTATAACTATAATGTCAACTTTGCTCCTTGTCTCTTTCTTCAGCAAACTATACACTGTGGTTAAAATGTTTCTTAGAGCTGTTGGTTTCTTCTTTCAGCAGCTGCCTTGTCTTCCTTTTGGCACCTTAGGCACCCTTGAGTACAGTGCGTGTAGCACAGCTGGCTCCCCTGCATGTCTCACCACCTCCCCTTTGCCCAGGGCTTGCTACATTCTTGAGCAGACACCGGGAAGGGGATCCCAAGGATGGGTGCTATGGCCAAAGAGTGCACAAGGAGATGTGTCCAGATTTGGCTCCAGGAACACAGAACTGAGAGGGCTGGGAGGGGAAACAGTGTGCGATACATGTCAGAGACTGAACGGATTTACCTCCCTGCATTTCCAATTGCTTGTTTTCTATCTGGGGAAAATCCCTTTTGACAGCCCAGGCGGTGAGCTTCTAATTCCTGTCTCCGGCTCATTTTTCACTTCAATCCCTCAGTGAACGGATTTTAATGCTTGATGGATTCAAACAAAATTATTTCCATTCCTGTGGCTTTGCAAAAGCCTCTAGGGTGTGTGTGTGCACAGGGGAGGAGGGATGGGGCTTGTTTTCTTTACACTCCAGTAAGCCTCCTCTCCAAGGGAAATGTATTTCATTTCTTCATTTAAGGCTTTCTTGCTGATGATTCCTCCCATGCTGTCCTCCTGGCTCTTGGGTCACAGGAGGACCCATAAAAGATTTGCTGTTCTCAGGGGTTCAGGATGCAATGTTCCAGATCAGTGTTCCTGCTGCAAGAGGGGATTCAAATAATATGACCAGACTGTGCTTCCGTGAAGAGCACTGGATTGGGGGGAATAACTGGAAGAACTTTCTTATTCCCCAGCTCTGGCTGGGAGTGAGACACCACCAGAGGCTGAGAGATGAGGGTAGCTACTGAAGCGTTGGCTGGGATATCTTAGACTTTAGCTTGACATCTTGTTTGAACATGTGTACAATTCATTACACTGCTACTGTAATGGACAAGTATTGCTTTGTATTACAATGCAGCCTCTCCTGCCAGCAGAAATCCCTGTAGAGAACTGTGCAAGGGCTCTGCTTGCATAACATGGAGTAATCAGTCAGAAGTTCAGCTGCTCAGCCACCATGTGTTTCTGCTGGGCTTCTTCCATAATGCTCCTGTGTCTGGGAAGCTAAACTATTGAAGTGCTCGGTGTCTCACTCTTCTAGCTGAGACAAATCATCATCATCATCATCAAAATTAACAAAGCCATCGTCCTGTGATACATGGCTCTAATAAAGGCTTACAACAAGCCCACTCTGAAGGATTTAGAGTGTAGCATGAAGTTGATGATGTCTCTTAATGTATAAAACTACTGTTGTTAGGGTGAGCTAAGCCCATTTGGGGATACCATGTCCAGATTAAGTTTTGGCAATTTACTATTGCTGCTACCGAGCTATCATTTATTCGGGCAAGGAAAAAATCTTGTTGCTGGAGCTGCAAATGTATTGTGTGTTCCTCTTCAGCATATGCCAGTCTTCTAGGACAACCTCCTGTGTCCCCAGTTTCATGTGAATATTTATTTAGAGCTCCTGATTTCCATCAGAAATGTGTGTTGTGTCATACTTAGAAAGCTGCTGGATCCAGAGACTCCACGGTGTAGCCTGTGAGCTTGTTGCTTCTTGTCTCTCTCTAGTTCCTAGTTCTAGTATAAGTATTCCAACTGTCATTTGGTGTTTTGTTAAAGATATTGTCTACAGGTGAGAAGCCCTATTTTGTTAGTCTGGTTTGCTAATATGTTACATCAGAGACTATCACCTTGCATTATAAACACTCAAAATTATACATAAAGTATGTGCTGAATGTTTAGTTGTCAATACAGTAATAGCATTTCAGGAATTATTTAGTTAATATATTCTTGCCTGTAATTGTGCATTTATTTCAACCTTGTCATTAATGCCCAAGCTTTTGAGCCAGGGGCAGTAAATTGAAGTCCTAATGAACTTTGGAGCTTCATTAATAAAATCATGTTAAGTCTGTTAGATAGAAGAGGATGCTAATTTATGAACTATACTGATTAGCCTGAAAGCTTCCACTAATTGTTACAGCAATGATATAGGCAAGTCTCCTTTTACATGTCTTTAGATTTAAAAAATAAATAAATCTAATTGACATTTTCGGAAGGATCAATAGGAAATTGAATTAAATGTGAGTAAAAGGGAGTTCTTAAATTTCTATCTTGTCTTTCCACTGGAAAATGTGGAGATTTTGCTTCAGAAATAACTGATTCATTAACTTTGTGCTTTGTCACCATGGAAAGTAGGTAGACAAATACTTGGAAAATGTCTAAGTACTCTCCCGTTTCAGCCAATGTTCTGAGTTGCTTGTGTGGTATTAATAATGTTTATTAATATTTTGGTTGAGCGTTTTCCTAAGTCACCACCTCTTGCCAAAGGCGTGATTTGTGACTCCATCTGGATACCCATTGGATATAATTGCTGCAGATCAAATTAGCTAATATTAAATACTTATTAGCATCTGACTGCACCCATTTTATCAACAGCATTTGCCAATAACCGATAACTTTTTATACTGGTGTCCACCACATCGTTGGAGTTGAGGGTAAAGGAGGCTGGAAGTTATCTATAGTGACAGAATAGTGTTAGTACATCATGTTGGGTTTTTTCTTGTCTCTTCTACTTAGTTGGTGACTCTGAGACCAATAAGCCTTTCCTGCATTGGAAGGTCTTAAAGATATGGCTGGTGTCTTTCAGCTGGAAAATCAGTATCAAGCTTTTCTTTGCATTCCGTGTTGTACCAACCTTCCTATGCGTGCTACCATTTGCTCCAGTCTAGGGCTTGCTGTGCCTTTGGCACAGTAACCAATACTCTCAGCCACAACCCTTCAGTGTTTTTCAGTCTCCTATTTACTCATGTATCTCATCTCTGTAATCCTTTAATGGTGACAGGCTTATCAGTGCAATCTCTGAATTTCACCTGGATATTCCTTGCTCCCTCTCATTTTTTTATTGCACATGACTGTCTCTGGCATCACACCCGCTTGTGTACCATTGTCCAATTTAATAAATGTTTCATTTCCTTTCAAGCTGATAGCACATTAATTTATCACTGCAACAATGAGCTTTCCTCCCATGAACAGTTCACCTGAGGGAGCAGTTCAGGAACTCGTCCGTGTCATGCGGGCACTGTTGCTGCTTGCAAAATTTGTGAAGCCATAATGTTTCTTGCATCTTCTCTCATGTGCCAGATATTTTCTTGGTCCATCCTGGTTGTCATAGTGTGCATGTGATTCTTCATTATTTTATCTTTGAGCTTAACATGCTTTTTCTCTCTGGGATCTCTTGCGTGCTATATTTTGTGGTTTTGTTGTGTTTAGATCTTACTTGCCCTTAATTCTGGAGTGGCTGATTGCTGTTGTTTAATTCTGGAGCGGCTGATTGCTGTAGGTTAATTCTGGACTGGCTGATTGCTGTAGGTTGGTTCTTCTGTCAGTTTTGAAAATTCTGAGGGAAAACCAATTCCCTGATAAGAGGACAGACCATAATTTGAATTTTCAGAAAAAATCTCAGGAAAGACACCCCTTAATAATCTTTGAAAAGGTAAGAATCCGACGGGCACATGCATTTCTTCTGTTCCACTTTCCTTTTTTATATTTGCCTAAAATCCCCCATCTTTACATTTCATTTTTATGTGAAGTGCAGTATCTCATAATGTATGTGGTTTTCTAAAGGGTTTTCACTGCCAGAAACAATTGTGACCTCTTAAGCATTTCAAATGCATCAAAATAGAGTATTAAGAAAGCTTCTGATTGTCTTCCTTTTCATTGGCATACATGGCTTTTAGATAAACATGGGTTTCTAACACATACACATGCAATTTAATATTTTCCCAATTGCCTTCTGTATTTCCAGACTTTCAGCTCTTCTGGGCATCTTAGTTGCTTCTTCTTTTCCATTCAAGTTAAACTCTTTGGCATCTTTTTACTCCGTATACCATATGGCATTCCTTAATCCCTCTGCACCCAAACTGCTTTAAAAGTTATTCCTTATTAATGACACATTCCCAACTGTCTCTGCTTAACAGAATGAAGGCTTTTGCCACGTCCCTGTTCTGAGGCTGGGCAACAGAACCACTTACAGTTAGAGTTGCCAGGGCTGTGGCTCGGGTGGGAACGCGCTCCAGGCACGGTCCCTGCAGTAGGAGGCACTGGGTGGGAATGGTACATTGGCAGAAGGGGTCAGTCCCCAGGTTCTTCCAAAAGGGGGCTACCTCAGAAGTAAGAAGTACATTACAAATGTGGTCAATACTATTTGCCTGATTACAGTGTATTACAAAATTATCTTTCTGTAGAACAGAATGAAACTATCAGAGTAACTGTTGCTGCAGTAATCACAGGGAAATGGGACTAGGTTCTTAAAGGAAATACCCTTTAGGACACTTCTTTGAAGAGATTGTTTTTGAACAAAATAATCAATGTTCAGAAAGTAAATCAAATAAATCCCAGTTTGTTTACATCGCATTGAGCCCTGCGAGCTTTAGGCCTCATTCCACTGGTCCAGTGCACAGGTAGAAGGAGCTGCTGTCGCTGCTGAATGACAAATGCACTGAGTGTGAATTCTGTTCTCACAGCTCTTCCCAGGAAAGCTGGTACGGCCGCAGGGGTGTAACTGAGCAGATGCCTTTCCCCTCTCGTAGGGACACCTGCTGCCAGAGGGCACACTGCTGAGCAAGGGAAGCTCTGCGCTGCACCCCTAGTTCCTTGTCTTTTGCTGCTGCAGATTGCAATCTCTGCACAAGTTGGCATTCCTGCTATTATTAGTATTATTACTATTACTATTATGATGATGATGTGATGCTGCAAATCTATTCCCCTCCCTCCAAGATGCTTTTTCTGCCAGAGCCTTTTCTGCCTTTGATCACAGCCAAGAAGATGGCTTTGACGTTGTACATATTCCCCTAGTCCAATGCAAAGCCCTAATCCTTCTAATAGCTGGAGGTTTTGAGTTTAAGTCTTTTATTAATATTCCATCTTAATTGTAAAGCACTTCAGTGATATCCAAAAGCCTGTCTTACATAACAGCCTTATCCATACTTGAGTCCTTCAGAGCAGGAGTGTCAGGAAAAACCTCTGTTTGATCTGCCTAGTCTGTCATTAGTCTTCATGCTTTTAATGCACAAACCCGTTAGAAATTCACAATACGTTTCAAATGTCTAAGCTCAGTCAATGTATATTTTTAAATATTTGATATTATTAGAAAGACTATGACCTGCTGTCATGTACAGCTTTAAGTGATGTAGTTAGCCAAGTCTCTAGAAAGTCTTCTAGGAGCCTTGTTTGCAGCTCTAAATCACCTGGAAAGTGAAAGAAGCTGCAGGAAATGGAGATAATGAAGACATGTCATAAAGTGCCAGTGTTGATAAGATTCTACTATGCGTTAGGTTTTTCTCAAGTGGGAAAATAAATAGAGGAGAGTACCTGGCAACTGGGAACTAGTTTCTTCACTGTGGATATCCCAGAAAGTCACTGTAAAGGAAGAAAGGAGAAGCATTTTGCTAATCAATAATAAGCCTTTTTGAAGAAATTTTGATTCATTGCAGATGATAATTTCCTTTCCTCTTATACTGCTTCAGCTATTTCAGGCAATTGCCAGCTTTTTCCAGTTTATATATTTTAGTAAAGACTAGGAGTGAGTCTTTAACAAACTGGCATGTTTAGAATATGAACCTTCATGCTTACTTGTCTTGAGATTTTCTTCAGGAGATTGATTCAGCTCAGACACAGATTGTTCAGACTGAAAAAAAGCCCAAAGAGTAAACAGAGAGCATTCCTGGTAAACTAATGCAGGAAACAAGCATTTTAATACTGTTTGATGTTATTAGTAAGCAGATAAAGGAGAGATGTGAACTTGATCTTCAGACAGCAAATACAAACCTCTCCTTAAATCCCACTGCAAAGGATAAAGAACATACCAGCTCATGTCTGTAGCTTGCATTTAGAAGTCACATCCAGAAGCAGATTTCTGTTTCCTGCAGCTTCCATACATGCTGCATTAAATGATTGTTAGAAGCCCACAATACTTTCACATCTGAACAGAAATTCTTGAACCCAAAGACCTGAGAACACCTCTGGAAAGCAGGTGTTACTTTCTGCGCTCCACATGGCATAGTTCAATAAAGCTCAAATCCCTGTGGCTGCTCTTCAGGGTGGAGGAAGATGTCACAGTTTAGCATTCAGCAATTCAAACAAAATTACAGGCAGAGTGGTCATTAGCTCCCATTTGACACCCAGCTCCCTGCTCCTACACTGGTGTATCTGCCTGCCAGAAAACTGCAAAGCTGGTTTTTGCCAGTGCACGAGATAAAACTACTCGTTCTGTATGAGTTAATTTGATCCTTTAACAACTGTGAAATAGAAATGCTTCTCTAGATGTTTAACAGGATTGGTTGGAAATGACTAAAAACCTACATTGTTTGGTGTAACTTGATAATTGTGCTAATGAGGTGTTGTTAGATCAACTACCAAAATGCAACACCCATCTGAAATAAGACACAAAAACCATTTTACAACTAACCTATTTGTAGAATTGACAAATGACTTTACCTGAGATTGAAGGGTAATTTAGGCAGAATGTAATTACCTAGCTGTAATTTGTTGAGGACTTCAGGGCTTTCATTAAATTCTTGGGGAAAACAAACAAACAAACAAGATGTCCAAGACTAGGATTTGTCAGTGCCTTTGTTTAGTTTCTTGTGCCAATGACACTGGTAGCAGCATCTTGTCCCCTCTCCCTCTGCTGACACAGTGGGGAGGTGGTCACGCTTGCTCAGGAGGTTTGAGTAGTTCTCCTACTGAAACAAGGTGTCCTTCCTCCACTGGCCACACATTCCCTCTTTTCCTGAGCTATAATTTTTCACCTGAAAGGGACTGTTGGCTACTAATAGAAACCTGACCAGATTTTGCAATTCATACAGCTTCCTCCCTGGTTTCAAGGTAGATGTACCAAACACTGTCTTTCCCTGGAGCAATCTTCTACCAGAACTGTGCTGGTTATGTACCAGTATCAGTGTACATGAAATAAAATATTGGGGAGAGAGTAGCTCTATGGAGAGAAAACAGCTGCCCTGGAGATAGAGTGATTCACTCCAGCCAAGCCCAAATGAATTTCAACTCACTGTAGTTATTTCATACTCTTGCCTGTTTGTTGTATAACTGAGTTTATGTTGTATAACTGACTTGTTTCATGACTGTAGCTCGTATTTTAGTCTGTGATAGTGAAAGGGTCAAAGGATGAAAAGCAGCAGCTACTTTTGTTCTGATTTCCCAGGTGAATCAATAGCGGCAAAATAAAATATGAGGACTGATGTATCACAATCTTGATAACACCTTAATCCCCTTCCTGTTGGAAAGTTACCGTCTCCCAAAATAAACACAAGAGGTTTTCTTTGCCAGGAGACTGGCCAGAGATCAGGCTGCCAGGCAATGAGCAAGCAATAGCAATTTATTCAGTCTTGTCCCCAAACTAATTCCAACCCAGGCTGCAAGTATCTGGCCTTTGGTGCTGCTTTCTTTCCCTCCCATTCCCTGAACTAATTCTTTACGCAGTTGATAAAAAAGTCAATAAAAACCTTTTTCTTTTCCTTCTTTAAACTGGCAAAGGTTAAATGTTCCTAGTCAGAAACAAAAAATGCAGGCTTTTTACCTGATAACCAAGGATCCTTTTTAATGCAGCTGAAGAGGCCACCTGTCTCTCTGAAAAGCAGACGTAATCCTCTGGTCCAGATTGTGTTTCAGAAAGAGATCACTCCATCACATATGTAGTTTATTGTGGTTGTAAAACATCTGCATGGGTTTGTGAATAGCTTTGCTCTTCTCTGGGAGAGCTCAGGTCATCTGAAACTGGAAAGTTATGAAGTGATTTAATTTTTTCCTTCCTATATTAACTGCTGCTCTCAATGTAAGGTGAAGACAAGCCAACCAACTGAACATTCCTTTGCTATTTACTATTTACTATTACATTATCATTTTATGCCTTGAGACTGTGTCAAATGGAGATAGGGACCACTGTCACTGTTAGAATCATGTCAGTTTTGCTTCAGTGATTTCCAGAATTTTTTTTTTCCTAGAACCTGTACTCAGGTCTTCACTTTAATGTGCTTCCCGACTGCCTTGTGCTTCACCTCCGCTTACACATCAGTGCCTTCTACGTAGATGTGGCTGTGAATCTGATTGTAGTTTGGCAACAGAGATGTCTGATATGAAAGAGTTGACATTTGCCAGCCATGGGCACCAAAACTGCAAAGCTGAGCCAGCTATATCAGCTTAATTATTTGTATTCCTAGCTGTGTGAACCAGAAGAATGAGACTGGAAAAGGCCATGTCAGAAGGAGGTAGGGTGAGGAGTAATTTGAGGAAAATGCTTTACTTTTGTAACACACATGGAATAGGGAAAGTTGGGTCTCTTTTCAGGAGTCTGGCTAAAGTTAGGCCACACATGTTAGCTCAGGGAGCTCAGCCCTATCTGTCCTGTTGAGTGGCAGAGTTTATGTTGCATCTTCTTTCATGTTACTTGGTTTAACAAGCTAAGACAGGGTTGGGGCATCATCTCCATTTGAAATGTAGTCTCCTCTTCTGACTGGCCTCTCATGTGCAAATAATATGGAGCTGTAGAGTCAAGCCGAGGTCTGTGCCCTTACAGAGCATCATAGTGATAATATTCGTTGCTTCCCTTTGGAAACACTTCCCCTCTTCCACACTGATGATTGCTCTTGCCTATTATTCCCACTGTCAGCTCTGTGGGCACAGCCTGGACCTCTGACAAGCCCTGTATATTTACATTACTCATGTATAGGGAGGTTCACCTTTGTCCCTACACATTTCTTCTCCCCCTTATCTCTCTGTCATGTTGTTTTTCTCCAACTGTGTTTTTCCTGTAGTTCATAATTCCTTTTGTGGACTGTCCTTTTTTGTTCCATTGCCCTTCTTCCTCTTTTCCCATTCCTGCAGGCTTGTTACAGGATCACGCTGCAGCCTTTCCCCCCTTCAAAGCTATTTGACCATAGAAAACAGTGACTTCCAATCCATCTGCCAGTCTCATCCTGACAAATACAAAGGGAAGTTCTTCATTTGCAATCAGGATGCAAGTAACCAGGCTGGATTTGAGCACAGGGATTACAGCCAGAACAATAATGCCTTTGTAATGCTGTCGGGATTATTCTTCTCCTGTGGAGTAAAACTTGAAGAGCAATACCAAGTCTTCAAGCAAACAGAATCTCCAGCTGTCAGTGCTTTTGCTTCCTCTGGAGGCAGACACAAGCCTGTCCAAATACAGTATGCCACAAGACTGATACTTGGCATCTTTATGACTATTGAAACATGTTGTATTTCTGAAACTCTTTAAAGGAGATCGTAAAGGGAAGTGAAAGGCAATAGATGAGGGCTAGACAGTTCGGCTTCTGTTACAGGACACATTCCTGATCAGTATCCTGATTCTCAGCCCAGTCCAGCTTAGATTTTACTATGCTTTGGCAAATAGTTTGTGTGATATCATGCTTACCCTAGACGACTATGTTCTTGCAAATACAGGTGAGAGAAATAATAAAGACTAAGAAACTAGCACCAAGAGAACTGCTGTGAAACATCACAGTCATTTTGTGCCTTCCCATCAACAGCTTGCTGGAGACTTATTTCTTTTCCATGGGCAGCGCTCACCCATTTCACTCTCAAACTCCTTTCCAGGCTGCAGCCTTTAAATGAAATTGAAATACACTCTTCTGAGTTCAGGGCAGGCAATGCAGCCCCCATTTGTTTGAACAGTATCCTCAATTGTTTCAAAAGTTTTCTCTAGACAAGTGAAGCCCAAAAGAATGGACTGAACCCTTCCCCCCAAAACACCCTTGCATTTGCTCGCGTGCATGCTTTTGGGTAGCATTTTGTGAAGAAAGCCGTGGTTTTACACTTGTAGGCAGTGCCGTGTTTGTCACTGCATGCTGGAATTGGATCTACCTTCCCTCGCTGGCCCCAGGCTACTGACTCGCTCCAGAATTCCCCTGGTTTGGGGAAGGAAGCGCAGCTCCCCTCTGGCTTGGTCTCTGACTGAATCACATGGATAGTTTTGACTTAGCTCTGTCTCCGGAAGCAGCGAGCATGCACATTACATAATATAATCTTCGTGTCTTGAGGATTCAGGCCTGTCCTCTTTTGTGCTGCCAGATGGAAGAGGAGCCGCACACTCCCCGGAGAGGCGTCCCTGCACATCTTGCTACTCAGCCGTGCTGGAATTACGTGCTTCTCTCTGCAGCCGGGCACTGTTGTTCCCTGGAATTTGGCTCCAGAATAGCTAGCTCTTTAGTATGCAGTGGATGCTATGCAGCCACTGCGATCCCAAGATTAATTTGTCTAGAAAAGAATATACATGAAGAACCTCCAAAATGAATTTGTGAAGAGGATGTATTCCAGATTCTCTGGACAGCCAGGGTTTCTTCCCAGCTGAAACCCAAACACAGGTGGTGTGGACAGACAGGTTTCTTGTTTGTGCCCTCCCTCTGTCCCATTTCATAGTTTTTTCAGCTGCTGCTGCTGTTTTGTTGCTTGGTTCTGTAACATGGCCCATGCCTGCATTGTTACTGCCTTTGTTAGTCAAACTGTTTCATGCCCTGATCCCTGAAGTGCTCTCCACAGTGATGAATCATACCTGCACTAGTGAGTCCCTTTCTCACTAATGAGGCATCAGCTCCAAGTTCTGCGTGCTCAGTTGATTGAAGCAAGCAGTGACAACCCACCTGTAGACAGCAGTGTCACTGCAGTCCTTGGGAATAGCTCAAAAGACCCCAAGGAGGGTGAGTTCAGTATTAGTCAGGCTAGAGAGGCATCTTCTCTCTGTGAACTTCCTCACAGCAATGCCTCGTCAGCACCAGCTGCAACTCCAGAAATGGCAGCTTCTCTAGAAGCAATGTTACTCTCTGATGGAATTAACTTTGTCAGCACAGAGAAATCTTCATTTCAACCTCCTGCTACCTCTGAGCTTCCTGGCAGGACCCCTGTAGCAGCCACGGCTCCAGCAACACAGCTGCAATAGGGAAAGCCAGGGCTTAGGTTCATCCAGCCATGAGCAGTGGTTCTGCAGTGCTGGTATCAGACCGGAGCGGCCTGTTCTGAGAAACAAAACAAAGCAAAAAAACCCCAAAGGTACCCTGGCTATAATTTGGAGTGAAATGATGCTGCAGAAACGAATGGGAAATTGTCGCTCGATGAACATCCCCACCACAAACCCCTTCAACAGCCCATTCAGCCACCACAACAGCTGCTGCCAAGCATCCGAAGCAGGAAAGGCGCAGTGGGACCAACCTCTTCTCTGCCATCCTGGGGATGGACAGAGGGCACCTTCTGCAGGAATTGTGCATGGCTGCTGCACATCTGGTGCTCACAGCACAGCTGAAGGGACAGAGAGCACCAAGCCAGGGCCCCAGTGTAATTCTCTTTCAGTGGCAGCTTTGCCCTGCTCAACACGTGTGGCTGTTGTGGTGGGGGCACAGCAGCACAGGCTGCAACAGGACCCCAGGCTGCAGAGAGGAGTTGCACTTGGGTTGTTGCGGAGAAGACTGTGTCATCACATAGTAACTGCTGTGCATGTGCCAGCGAGAGCACAGCTAGCATGAGTAAGCTTATTATGCGATAATCACACCTTCATCTTTCTGGGTACATAAACTGCTGAGGTATCCAAGTCTGGCAGTGAGGCACAATCACTGTCTGGAGATGAGCAAGAAGAAACCAGGTCCTTTCCTCATTGGGAACATATGTCTGATTTGACACCATTATCTTTTACTGTTTTTAAACAGAACATCATTATCGAACCACCTGTTGCCACTTAATTACCTGTGTTTGATTACAAAGATGTTAAGTAATTGGCTTTTTAGGTACGTACTCCTGCATTTTTGTATCCTTTTATGATGTGCCCTAACAAAGCCTCTATGTCCATTTCAAAGGCTGAATCAAAACTTCCCCTGTGCGCTGTCGGATAGGCAGTGCCTGAGCGCCCAGCCTCTTCTCATGAACTTTGGGAAATCTGAAATTTGGATCAATCCTTCGAATCCTCTCAGTTGTAACGATAAGACCTATAGGCGCTGACCTATAGGGCCAGCACTACCGTGGTCCCGTTTCGGCAGGCAGGAGCTTGGAGTGCTCCAGTGGGCCCCGACCCACACAGCGTGCTGGCTCCCGGTGCTGGCTCGGAGGCACCTTCCGAGGGACACGCGTGGGGACCGGAGGGTCACCCCGCGGGGTAGGGGCGCTCGCCGTCCTGCCTCTGCCCTCGGAGGCACTAAGCTCCTTCACCGGGAGATGCGGGAGCCTCGGGGTCAGCCCCTCCTCCCCCCCCGCCCTCGCCGTCCCCACCGCCGCCGGGGGCCACGCTC
>WTSP01016694.1:32387-60009 GCA_025331215.1 Actenoides lindsayi | reverse complement strand
TTTTAATAAATTTTTTTTATTATTAGATTTAAGGAATAAATAGAATAATTTATTACCATCATCTGTTAGCCTTGGTAAGCAAATGGGTCTTGAAAAATCATCCCTCTAGGACATTTATGCCTTTTATAGTTTTCTGCACGCTTCAGAAAGTTAATGTGAGAGTTGCTCTTTGCATCATTAACAAGTCACGGCAGGACCATCCACTTGCAACTGTTAAAATGTTCTACTTTGGGCATCAAACTCTTCAGGCAGGAACACAACAGGGGGAATATATCTGCTGCCAATTTCTCATACTTTTTAATAAAAACTTCTTTCTTTTGGGAATTCTCATCAGAGTCTTTATCCCTTGACAGATGCGACATTTTCCACTTGCATTCTGCGTGAGGTGAAAGACATTACACATGTGATAGGGATGAACTTTTGGAGGGGAAGCTTGTAAGTTATGCAAAGCTGAGGAAACTATGGAGAGCAGTGATGTATTCTGTGTTAGCTGGGAAAAAACAGAGGTTCACTTGTTTCTGCCAAACCATGTCATGTAGTAGGCACTAGGATAGGAATGTGATAGGCCCAGAGGCCTATCTTTCATGGATTTAAAAGGAATGTCCCCCATTGTCACTTTTTGTTCTAATTGTGACAGATTGATGTCTCGCTTGCTATAAACTGGATTGGACTACCTGCAGAGTTTTCAAAAGGAGCACCACTACGAGCCTGTTTGTGAAAGTAAACAGAACTGGAAGACAAGAAAGAACAGTAAAAATCTGACTCCTTGGATCTGTTGAGAAATACCCCCACATGCGCTCATTTTCATTTGCTGTTTATTTCCTTTCTTATGCAGTATCAGGCATCTTCCCGAACAGCCAGTTTGCTGAGGCTGTACCCAGGGGTTTCTTCTGCTGTTGTCTGAGAAACCTGGGTTCAGCAGCAGAAGAAACTATTAAAGTAATGTCAGCTACAGGTCCTTAACTAGGTTGTCTGAGGTTTGGGTTGTGGGTTTTGGTTGTGTTGCTTTTTGTTTGTTTGTTTGTGTTTTGTTTGTTTGTTTGTTTTGAATGCATCTTAAAAGGATTCTAACTTTTATAGTAAAAGCCTTGAAAAATAGCTTGTTTTATTGAAAAATAGCAGTGTTTTATTATACTTCTCTTTACAGCTATTTACCTGCAGCTAGTAACAACATTGTGTATATTATTTTGGATGTGAAAATCAAGAACTCTGAAAGAGATGAATAGGACATTGAGACAGCATGGAGCATTTTGTGGGGGTTTGGTGGTTGTTTGGGGTTTTTTTACTGTGAATAGATAGAAATCAACTGTTTGAGCAGACACTCTTGAGTTCTGTAGATATAGACACTTATACATCAAAGAAAACAAAAGTCAACCCTATTCTCTTTTTGAGAGAGAATGGGGAATAAAAGAACAAGAGTAGTTCCATGGCATTATGGCAGTCCCTGCCACCTTAGTTCTTTTGCTCAGTGATGTTTGTTGGCCACAGGACTGGGCAGTGAGCAGCAAGGGAGGCAGCAACACCTCTAGCACAGATAACCCCATCTGGCATAATGTAATTTATTCACTAACTAATGGAAACTGTGGTGTGAGTTGCTCACACAGGTCAGACTGATGAAACATCTGTGAATTGTAGATAAGCAGCTTGCAAGTCCCTGAAGTCATAGGTGGCTCTTCATTCAGGTGTGAGACGGGGAATGAATGCCTTTACTTTTCTTTCTAGCTTCGAAGTACTTATCGGAAAAAAAAGTGTGAACAAACTGCTCAAAAATTAGATGAAGGAACAGGGGTTCAGGTGATTTTTTTTATTTTTTTTTTTAATTAATTTTCAGTGCAGATTTATCACTTACAATGAACTTCAGTAGAACTTAAGTGGCCTGAGCTCGTTACTCAAAAGCAGGTTGAGCAAATTTGAAAATGTTGCCTCAGCAGGCCTGGACAACAAAACCCTCTTTAATCAATCAAAGCACAGCATGGCCAGCATTAGCCGCTTATGTATAACACCTAATTCAGTAGCACCTCCATCTTGGGTGCAGTTAATAACATTGCTGCTGTAAAGAGGTTTGCAGGTTCTGAAAGGGTCATCTGGGCTTTCTGAGGCAGCGTCATCTGCTGTAGCCAAGTAGGGGGGTTGTCAGACTAATCACTACCAGGGATGGATGCTCTTTCTCTGTAGCTATTTTTGGCTAAACAATATGAACACAGGATATTTGGTAAACATCAGCATCCGATGTTTATTTTTATCAGAATAAAAGCTCCTCCATAATTTGTAAAACTGTAAATAAAGCAAAAGGATCCTCTGCATTGAAATTTGATTCGTTATTTGCTTGAATGACTACACAAATAGCACAAAACCCTTGGCCATGAATATGAAGCATAATGATAAGAAAGACAGATGTTCCATTCTTCTCTGCTCATTGGCATCCAATTGCTGAGCTGGTTGCTCTTCAGCCTCTCTTTGAGGTAGTTTCATAGAAAGTTAATGGTAGCAGCACAGTTATAAAATCAAACATGAAAAAAAAATCCTTTATTTGCAAGGTGGGAATTCAGATTTTCCTGGTTAATTTTCATCTAGGCCCCTCAAATTGCTGTCTAGTTATATATTTTGAGATATATGGTCACAGTTAGAATAACAGAATTGTTTACGTTGGAAAATACCTTTAAGATCATTGAGTCCAACTGTTAACCTAACATTGCCAAGTTCACCAGTAAACCATGTCCCTCAGCACCACATCTACACGTCTTTTAAATACCTCCAGGGATGGTGATTCCACCACTTCCCTAGGCAGCCTGTTCCAATGTTTAACAACCCTTTCCATGAAGAATTTTTTCCTAATGTCCAACCTAAACCTCCCCTGGTGCAACTTGAGGCTGTTTCCTCTTGTTTCCTATCACTTGTTACTTGGGAAAAGAGACTGACTCCCACCTTACTACAGCTTTATTTCAGGTAGTTGTAGAGAGTGATAAGGTCTCCCCTCAGCCTCCTCCAAACTAAATAATCTAAATTTCCTCAGCCTCTCCTCATAGGACTGTTCTCCAGACCCTTCACCAGCTTGGTTACCCTTCTCTGGACTCTCTCCAGCAACTCAATGTCTTTCTTGTCATGAGGGTCCCAGAAATGAACACAGTACTCAAGCTGCAGCCTCACCAGTGCCGAGTAAAGGGGCATGATCACTTCCCTAGTCCTGTTGTCCACACTGTTTCTGATACAAGCCAGGATGTTATTGGCCTTCTTGGCCACCTGGACACACTGCTGGCTCATATTCAGCCATGAAGCACATTCATTGCATTCTGTCATTTTAACATGTAACCAATAAAATATGTCAGTATAATCTCTGCATGGCAAAGAGTAGAAAAGTCCAGGGGAGCGCTCAGGACAGACAGGCGGTGCACAGGTAATAAATTCCAGCCCAAGGCATCTACGTGCCATGCACAGAGCTTGCTGAAATGGGCCCAGCTGGTGTCTAGTCAAGGGTGGTTGCAAATGGCTGCAATCCATTTAGCTATGAGGGAAAAATACCGCAGAAAGACGCACACACACAGAGCTCTAGTGGTGACGCACTTGCCATTTTAGCCTTCTTTAATCTGCAGAATCAAGCAGACGCTACAGCAAATCGAATCTACTCCTGTGTCCAATTATATCCAGTACAAATTTAATTAATCATAAGAAATAAGTTCATAAATACAACATTTATATGCACAGAAGACACTTTTAAGTAACAGTTTCAGCTTAAGAATTTAACTGTTGGGTTTTTTTTTTTACCAGCGACAAAAGAGTGAGTATACAGCATTTTCATGTTCCAAAATGCAGTAAGATGTAAAAGAAGGACTTGAGTTCAGAGTTAGGGCATTGATGTTCCTGGCTACACAAGTACTTAGTTAAAAGCTGCGTAGAATTACTAGTTAAATTTAAAAAAATAAAATATTTCACGGACACTGAATGGGAAGGTACCAGGTCACTGAAGGAGGAGAGCGCACCTGAGCAGCATGGCTGGGTCCCCCTTCTGCCAGCACTGAAGCCGGGGCTACCGAGCCTGTTCCTGGGCAGTGTGACTGCTCCGTGTCCTCCCGCTCCCGTGGGTGAGCCCACGGCGTGACCGCTCCGTGTCCTCCCGCTCCCGTGGGCGGGAGCGCTGCGGGCGGTGGCCGCTGGGGGGCAGGCCGCGCGCGCTTTCGGCTGCCGCCGCTCTCGCTGACCCGGCCCCGGGTCCCGGCCTCGGCCGCCGCCGCCGCCAACCCGAATGATTTACTTCGATCTTAATTTTATCTAAGAAGTCGCGGGTGAAGTGTAAAGCGTCTCTAACGTGCCAACGGCGACCTGCATTTCAAAAGCCTTTGGGACAAAGGCCACGGGTGGTTTTTAGTTCAGCAGCCACAGAAAATGGTGATAGACGTTACAGACTTTGAGTAAAACTAAGCTCACATTTGCAAAGGGTAAATAAATTAATTTGGGCTTTCAGTTTCATTGAAACGTTTATTTTACTTGATGGGAAGGCAAGCCATTTTTCAGTAAATCTTTTCCCATAATGCTAAAACTCCATTATTTAGTATCTGGTATCACTGCATCTTTGGGCATGATAACAAAATCGGGTTTTACATACCTAAATAGAAATGAGTTAAACCGTTGTATTGGTGGTTGCCTGATGCGAATGCACCACCCGACTTTATTGGAGCAAATGCAGTGCCCTGGGCTGCAAACCCAAGCTGATCTCTGTACCCCCTGCAGGAGACCTGTGTCCTTTGCTGATAGAGAAACGAATCCTAGGTCACTCAATAGATGCAGCCCAGCCCCTGCTCCACCGTGTGGGCACAGACACACTGAGTGGCCAGAGGAGGAAGCCCATGGTCACCACCAGGCATCTCTGGGTTCAAAACCTCCGGGTCAGGTTCTCTGCAGGGTCTTGATTTCAACTTGCCACTGCAAGAGGAGCACACCAAAGGATCCTTCTGCAGTGGAGGATGGAAGACAATCCTCCTCCACATCCACCAGATCCTTCAAGACCTCCACTAACTCTTGGACCAAGGGTTGATGGCTGCTGCTCGGACTTCCAAACCCTTCCCTTGACACTGCACCTGAGCAGGAGGTAACGGCCACAGGAGTGGGAAGTTTGCTTCTTCCCTCACTGGGAATGTGGTCTATAGGGATCAGTGATTGACCTGACATGTGTCAGGGCCAAGCAACAGCTGGCCTCTCTGTTGGCTTCCCAGGAACCCCTGCTTGGCCAATCACACAAACACTAGATGTGTCTGGGACTGGCACAGTCATGGAGAAACACCTGGTTCGCCCCCCAGTACCCTCCTTCCCTTTGGCCTGCCTTCTTCAGTCTCACTTAGTGACAAATAGATGCCCTTTGGGACAGGGGCTGCCTGTGTCTGCGAGAGCCAGGCACATTCACACTGCACTTCCATCAACAGGGACCTGTCAGACTGCAACTTCAAAGAACTGGTTTCAAGGAAAATGTTAAAAATAGAATAATAATGCTAAATGTTGAACTATATTGATTTAAGATAGATTCAGAGATACACATTTTTAATATCAATGAGGACTTCCATGATTAAATATCACGGCCTCTAGTTTAACACAGCCACTGAATTCCCCTGAATTAATTTGTGCTTCAAGTTCAAAATGAGGTATAATGAGCTATAAAAGTGCATAATTAGATGGCCCATTTCATCTTAGAGAAGCTGGTCATATCAGCCTCCTTAGCCCAGCTGAGTGAATTGACTAATTAAGTATAATAGCTGATCAGCAGGCATGGACTTTTGGGGATTTCATTTACTTACTCTGTCGGGTCATGCATAGTAAAAACTTAGCTATTCTATACTCTTTTCAATACTTCACTTTCAGAAACACTGAAAGCACTACTGCTGTGGAAAAGAGAAGTTTTTAAAAGAATAACAGAGTGAAACATCTAGTAGTAACCTCCTGGGAGATCCAAAAGGTGCGTGTGAACCTTGAAAGGGATCTGATCTTAAATGCCATGACTTCTTTCTGTAATTTGGAGGCTTAGGAGAGGATTTAGAGTAAAGGCCCTTCAAAGCTTTTCCTCCTTTCAGTTTTGGAATAGATTATGGTTTGGTTTTGGTTTGGGTTTTTTTGTGCATCTGTACTGCAAAATACTGCACGGGGGCACGTTCTCTGGTAGTTACAGTTATGTGAAAGGTTATGACTTTCCATCAGTTATATACACTTTCCCAAGCTCTCACTTCAGGAATAGAGTACAGAAAGAGACAGTTCCTTTAAGATCTTCCCACAGGGAAATTAAACCCTAAAACCTTGTGTTCTGTCGCTATTCCAATATTTTATCTATATTTTCTGATCTAGTGAAAGATGGCAGGGGGATTGGACTAGATGATCTTCAAAGGTCCCTTCCCACTCAAACCATTCTCTGATTCTGTGGTCTATTTTTTCTTTCTTTTTTTTTTTCTCATCTTAACACCCATTTTTGAAAATACACTTTTCCTGATCTTTTAGACTCAGTTACCATTTGTGTTAAGCCCTTATCTTGTGTGAGCATGCTTCATTGCATATAGGCTAAAGAAGTAACCACATGTTTGTCAGTCATTCTCTGCCTATTTAGCAGTCCAGCATTACCCGTCTGTTCCAACAGGTGATAGACATCCTGCGACATGGTAGTTAGTTTCCAGGCATAGTTCATGGACATCTTAGGTGCCACTGCATTTATTTATTTTTAATTGAAGTAAACAAATAATTAGCTGTCTTGATACCACTCCTTCGTTTTAAAAAGCCTGTAGAACAGCAGTAATGCTTTTTCTTCTTGGGTCATCTCATGCTTTGTCCCCAGATATTAGCTAACTTTTGAACTATCTGTTATTGTCAGAAACAAACAGAAATGAGTAAAAAAACATTACAAATGTATCATTGTGTAGCAAATTTCTCTCGTCCCTCATCTCCCAAAAAGTATTTCATGGACACTTCAAATAGTTCTGAATCCAAAGGTGAAAAGAACGAATTTATAATTGCTTTGACAAACTGAAAATTAAATATTTTGACTTTTCAGTTTGAAATTGTATTTGTTAAAATAACCTCAGAATGTTTTATTTTCGGCTTCCCACCCTCTCTAACCATCTGGTAAGGCTGCCCACCAGTCAGTCCCCACCTTTCTTCCCTAGCATCTATTCTTGTCTGCAGATCATCTTCTTTGCAGTTGTAGGAAAAGTGACTGAGTGAAAGATGAAACCTACAAAGACATTCAGGAATAATTTAACATTGGGCTGAACATATAATCCATCAAACTGATATTCATCAATCTACATAAAGGCTGCCAGGGAACATCACCATAAAGGTGCTATCAACGCTGACACAAGGGAAACTCCTTGCTGAAACACAAACTTTGTCAATAGAGCTGGGTGTCCCTGGTATATACCCAGCAGTGGTACTATTCAGAGGACCAATGTATTCTTCCCACAGTGCTACAGAAATCTTCAGAAAAAAAAGTTAGGCATAGGGAAGATGTCAACAAAACACATGAAATTGTCAGTGGTCTACTGGGAGGCATCTTCCTCCTATCCACCTCTCTTCACTGTCAAGAGTAATACTAGTATCGATTGTCAGTCACAAGAGTATTTAATTACTTAATTAATTACAACTCTGTAATTAATTTAAGTATATTGATCTTTTTCTAAATATTTGATAATTATAGCATTCATCTCCAAGCTTATTACATAGGAGACGTGCCTACAGAAATAAACTGTGTAATAATTTGCATAGGACTACAGTGACAGGCAGATAGAGAAGACTTTGGAGATGAAGTTATGTCTTTACTTACCACCCAATAAAGAAAGCCTGGTGCTTGTTGTGCACTCTCAAATGCTTAGTCTAGTCTGTACTGAAATGACTCCAGTAATGTGTCTGCCTCTTCTTTTTTGTGAAACAGCTCTACGGTTTGATAAGATGTTTTAAGTTTTCTTAAGTTTTCTTACAATAATTGTTTTTCCCTTCTTGGCACTCCAGTTGTTTACATCAGTAGAGCCGAGAGAAGTCCTTCTGAATGTTTTTATTAACTTGGCAAATGCAAAGAGGCAGCTTTGTTCCAGATTGGGAGGAGAAATAAATGCATTGCTTAACCAAAACCTCTTTGCTCAAGGAAGAAATCGGCATTTTGAAACGATCAGATCACATCTAGTCCCACTTAATAATTCAGAGGGTTGCTTATATGACTGAACTGCAGACAAGTGGACATTTAAGACTCCCAGCATAAAACTCTGATGGCTGAGAACAGATCATTTTGAACATAATCAGACAGGTGCTAAAGACAAAAATGTTTTTCAAAGAGGATTTTACAGGGTTGTATAGGAGAGAAAGTTAAAACTAATTAATTTGATTCAACTAATACTGAAAATGAATGTAAGAATATCTTCCAAAGCTGTTTGTTAGTAAAGTGGCTGGTTAATTAAAGAGAAAGACTGTGGAAGGGAATGAAAATTGAAAATGCGGCATATACTTGTGGGGGTACATGTTCAAGGACACTTAGCTGTTTCTTGTGCAAAGTCCTGCAAAACTCCCTTGTTCATTTCTGAAAATCTTCCTCTCTCATGGTTTCAGTTGACTTTGCTGTCTTGAAGCTTACACACACACAGGGTGATCCTTGTGTTACAAGGAGGTTATTTTTATAAGCTGAACTGCTCTCTCGTATTCGTCCGATCACAAGAGATGCTGTGCCGAGCTCCACGGCCTCCCTTGCAGAATGTCTAATATCGGCAACAGCTTTCTTCTGACAGAGAAAAGCACAGTGGGAACTTTGGATTTAGTGTTTGCTGAGACTAATGAAAACCCTCCCACTGATATCTGGACTAAGGATGAGGCCCTAAATTAGTTCAATGCAATAAAAATGAACCCATATTAGTAGGTAGATATGGTAAATTTCATGCCGTATCAGTGGAGATAAACAAAATTAAGTCTCTTTAATTTCATCAGCTTTCCTTCCTGAAGAGTATATATTTTCCAGCTTCACTGCAGCAAGGCTGACCTGCTGTCTTCAGTGTATTACACACACCAGTGGATATGTGTATTTGAGTGTTATGGCCACAATGTTCAAACTCATCTGAATGCGGTGAAACAGGAACCATCCCTCTCCTCAGAACCAGACCTGTTGCTACAGTGATCAACACAGCATTAAATATCACCTCTTATTACAGGGAATGATGCATAAATACTGTAAGTCCAGCGCATCCTCAGCTGGTAAATATTGACCACTGAATGCCTGCAAATGAAATGACTGATCTGAGAGGCTGTGCTAACCATGGGATCTCTGTCAGTGGTCAGGGGAAACAGTACAATGGGTAAGCCAGAGGTGAGCAGCAGAGAGAGAAGAGCTTTGCTGAGTGCTGAGCATGGGTATGGCAGTGTGCACTGGTGCAGCATGTGCCTGGGTTGCGTGACCAGCACGGGCATGGCTTGGGACAGAGGCAGCGATGTGGCAGGCAGATTTCATGCTTGCCTTCCGTGCCTAATCAGTGGTTCTATGGTGGGAGGTGGGGGGCACCCACATTTCCGTTCCTAAGTGGGAAATAACTTGAAGGCTCTGATGATTGCAAATTTTTGCCTTTCCTTCTGGGATGGGTTAACTACACAGACTAGAGCCTAACAGCCTCATGTGAGCAGTGGCAAAGCCTGCCTGCCTGCCTCGGCCATGTTAGCATCGCTGTACAGGCAGCCTGCATGACACAGCTTTAACCCACCCCTCTCTCCTGCCTTGCAAGACAAGGATTCATGTTCAAGCGGGCAGAGTTCTGTTTTCAGTGTTTCTGCTGCTAGAGTTTCTCTCTTTTAAAATGGTCTTTTCTGAAATTATTGTCATTTAATTTGGAAGTCATTAGATTGATGTTATTAAATACTAACGTATATTTGGATTTGAATGTTGACTGCCTTAAACTATAGCAGTTAACGTTCTGGGGCTCATTTCTCAAGATGCAGCTATTGATTACAGATATTTCCTTAATAGTCATCTCATACACGTTTAATAGCAAACAATAGCCTACAAGTAAACATATGTGGCGGTTTGTGGAATAATTATCAGTATATAACAAAGACTTTTTATTACATTACTCATTCAAAAATCTTCTTACAGCTACAAAATAGATCCTTTATACAATCTGAAGACATTCTTCCTCCCTACTGAAATATTGCTGAATGCTCAGTGTTACCCAGCATCATACTTCAGTGGAAAGCTACTGGACATTTCAGAAAGACTGGAATTTGCCCAGGCTTTAGGGCTCTTTGAAAAGCTTAATGAGAAAATACCCATGTGCTACTTAGCCCATTTACAGATCATACCATTCTAAGGTTGTTTTTAGAGAGCAGAACAGCTAGAATCAACTTAGATTCTCTTGCTTTAGGTATCTACCATTGCACTGAAGTATTTATATACTTGCCACTGTGTATGTATTGGTGCAGCTATTTAATTTTCCATCTGCTTTACTTTATTTATATCAAATGTCATGTACTCTGCTGCATTTTTTTAAAAATAATCTATTAATCTTAATATCTGTACAGTTCTCCTGAGTGATTGGTGATATTAAACCAGATAATCAGGGCACTAGAGCATAGTCCTGGCAATCAGTGCCAGGTAAGAAGGTAGCCCTGAGCAGAGTACTCAAAGATCCCAGAGTACTCAGAGATCTGCTCTCCAGAGATCCCTTCCAATTCAAATTATTCTATGTTTTTGTGATTCTGTATTTATTTGCCCAGTGAACGAGTTCGATTGTGACCTCTGAGTTATGATTTTTCTCTGTATTTAGGCATTGTGGTTATTAGACACTTCTTATTTCTTGCTCAGTATTGCTAATTTTCTACAATTTAAGAATAGAAATGAATTCTACATATAGGCAAAACTGGCATCTTAAATGGAGATGTTGTTTATAAGAAACTTAATTCTTGAAGTAGTTGAACTGTGGCAAAATTGCAGATGAAAAGTTCCTAATTTGGATCTTAAGTCAGAGACTTCTTTGTTTCTGTTGCATATTGGAACATAAAATATTTTTCAGCACATAGAGAATGATTTTTACAAGTCAGATGGATTATACAAAGCACAGTGACAGTTCTTGTTTTTTAACAAAGGAATATGATTCTGATATTCATTGAGAATAAAACTACCTGAAAATTGTCCTGGAAAACAGTGAGAATTTTGTGCCAGGTTTTTCCTCCCTCCTGCTTGCAAAGGTGAAACTACCTCAAAAAAAGCCCTTAGAAACTTCTGTGCAGTTTGATGCCTTAGAAGGCAGATGGCATGGAGCTCACCATGGAGATAGCTATGAGACAACAGCTAGAAAATAGATACCCCAACTATTATTCATATACTACAGCTCTGGTACTTTGTTTTAGGGTATTTTTCTTTCTCTTCACCTTTTCCTTTCCCAGGAGTGCTGAAGGGTAGGCGCATGAGGCTGAGTATCCATGAACCAGAACAAATTGCTCAGGGACATGGTGATTCTGAACCCATACACAGGGTATAAATGCAGCTCTGACCAAATGCTGAGTTTTGAGTTGATTCTTCTCAGACCAAGTGTATCTTGCAGTCAGACACACACACACACACACCCTTGGATATATGGTGTATCCAGGGATACTTCCACAGACTGAGTTAGCCTCTGTGGATTGCCTGAGCCTCACCACCACCACTTTTGGTGAGTTTACATTTCTGGGTACCCTTGTATGGAAGGTTTTCCCTTTGTGAGTGACTGAGCACATTTTGGTTCATCTGTCTAGAAAGAATAGTTCTTGAAGCTTAGGCATTAGTTTTCTAGTAGTATATTCCCACCTGATATCTGAAATTGTAAGATCTTGTCAGAAGTAGTGCTGAATAATTTTGGTTACAATAAATCCATATTTTGGATAGCTATTGCTGTCTGTTTTGTGGGTGCCTCTGTGACAAAAGTAAGAACCCATTTCAGCGTGTAAAGGGAAACAGAAAGACCAGAAAGTTACTAATATACCTAAAATAATCACATTTTCCTTTTGAAGGCAATAAAGGAATGTGGCCATAGGAATGTACAAATTCATAACTTAGAATCAGCAAGATGGAAATATGGTGTTTCTTAAAGCTGGGCATTAGGCTTTATTTGCCTGTTCAGAAGACAAAAAGAAAGTGAAATATTTGACAATGCAAAGCTCTAGTATGGGAGGGGATTCTGATTTGATGGTTTTTTACAGTGCATTTCGATCTTAGATCAAAATGCAGCCTAGATGAATTAAACATTCATTTTTTTTCTTTAGGGAGAGATATATCTGAGGAGACTGGAAAGAGAAGTACCTCAAGGGGCTATAGAAAAAGGGCATTGCAATGTCTATTGATTGATAACCAGTCCAGAAAGTAATTGCATTGAATGCTTGTAAACCTCCTCAAAATATCACTTGAACAGAGGGAAGAGACAATAATGATTAATATCTGGTTGTCCAGACTACTATTTCACTGTGGCTTCTTTAGTATTTTCTCAAGAGGTCTTACCTGTATTGGCTTAGGTTAAGGTATTGAAAATGTTTCAGATGTGCAAGTTATTATTTCTGCTAAAGGAAAATTGACTCTATTATTTGAAGGCTCTTTCCTATGACTTTTTTATCAGTCATTAAAGAAAAATACAGGCAGAAGAGAATAGAGAAAAATACTTAGGAATATGGCTCCAAAATACAAAACTGAATTTAAATATCCAAATAAAGAGAATTAGATGTTATGATCTCATTTTTCAGTTGTATGTGGTTTTCTCTATAATAAATAGTTCATCAAACTATATTCAAACTATACCCTTTTTTACAAGCATTGTAATATGGATTTTTTTTAGGTGATTGTGCTAGTACTGCAATATAATAAAGCGCAGAAATACGTGCAGATTATGAAAGACTTTTCATAACTGGGCATAAATAGAGCTTTTGGAGAAAGTCAATGGTGTCACAGCCACTTCAGAACTCACTGGTCCATTTCTTAATTTTCATCTATAAAATTCATTTTATAGATAATAAGAAAATCCTTGCAGCATACATTTGCAGTAGTATATGCACAGTGCTAGTGGCAAAAGCCAGCTTCTAGTCTTGCAGTAGGTCAGTACCAGAAGTATTATTTGATTATGCAGAAGTGCCTCTGTATATCATCCCTTGATGTCTAAATCTAACATAACCATTTATGGCCTTGCATGCATCTTCTAGGAGATACTTCTCCTGCAGGGAACTCTCCCTGCCTCGATAAAGCAATGATGGATTAACCCTCTTCCATAGTGTTTCTACAAGAAGCAGTCAATGTGGTTACAAATATGGAGCAATTATATTATCCAACCTCCCCCTTTTTGTCAGTTCAGGGAAATTTTGTTGTTGCTGTTTTATGAAGACTTTCATGATCAGGGTGAAAAGGAAAGGCATAGAGTATCTGTGAATGCAAAGCAGGAACTGGAAGTACTAAGTTTTCAATGGACTTCACTTGCCAAACGCTACACAACAAAGGGGTACTCATGTTTTAGTTTGCAATCAAAGTTCCTACATGTCATGGCGTTGGCAATTTCTCTAAATAGAGCTGTACATACATCCTGCATTTCAGATAGCAACCAGTCACTTTTTGAAATTTGAAGGGACAGAGGAAGCTGTTTCTCTACCATTTCTTCTTGATTTTCCTGCCATAAGGCTTTTCTTTTTCTTATTTTGCAATATAAGCAGAGAAAGTGACATAGAAGAGAAACAATTAAAATGGACCTATGTGTAGCTACCATAAAAATCTTGGCAATGTGTTCTGTGGGAGTATTTGCTTCCCCAAAATGTTCACAAAAATTAGATTGTGAAGGATTTATTTACAGAACCATGAAAAGTTGGCATGTAGTTGACAGAACTTAGTTCTGTCTGCTGTGGTATGGAGTATTGATAGTATGAACTTGCTCCAGATGCTGACTTTTCATTCCTATGTTTTTCACAACCCCTTTTGAGGGGCTCTGACAAACATTCTTTAACAAATCACTGCAATCAAATCCACAGATCTGTTCAGAAGAGAAGGAAGAATGAAACTTGTTCAACACTATTATGTTCTTACAGTCTCTGTGCCCTCCTCTCTGAGTGATTCACTTCCATTAAGCAAAGAAAGGAACATCAAATGTGTGGGCTGATGTGGAGTGTCAAGCCACTGATGTCTACATCATTTTACCTGCTCCCTTTGAATGTCCAGTGTGTCACAGGCACACTAGAAATCATAAAAAGGCCTGAGTGAACCTATGAACCACAGCCCACAGAGCTGTGCATCAATCTTGATACGCTCCAGAACTCCATCAGCAGTATCACTGGTGTCCATGAGGATGAGTACCATGGAATATGCAACTGGCAAGCCTCAACAACATTCCAGAGCCCCAGCAGCAGCGAACCTGCCAAGATAGCAAGCCAGGTCAGTAAATGAGTGCCTATGAGTGTCTAACTATTACTAATTACATGACTGAAAATGTGAAGTTCCCAAAGTTTTTAAAAAGCTATGGAAAGAGAAAGACAGGATTTCTAGACACTTATTTAATAGGAGTCAGAAAGGGAGAGAAGTTTCCTTACACAACAAGGACTTACTTTATCTCAAATTTTTGCTTGCATTATTTTTAGGATAGCCCCAAAACTGGGACAGTTACACAAAGCAAAACTATACAAGGCCACCACAACAGAGATTGAAATAGTAAGGCAGTCAGAGAAAATTACTTTTTTATCTGATTACTCTCTCTTTCCTCAGCTGGGTCAGGTTGGCTCTATAATTCTGTTTCTCCCTTTCTCTGTCTCAAAAAAAGGACTTTGCTGATCACACATGATAGGATCATCAAACTTGTGAAACAGAATTCTGTGAACTTATGCTATCTGCTGATAAATTTTTCTTGAACCTGAAGTGCTCCTTAAGCAACTTCAGAAAGTCAGTAGGCACTGGATACAGATAGGTCAAGAAATCTCTAATAGGAGCTTAATAAATCATTGTTAGCTCATAAGATGAGGCTTGATCTCAGACAAAACTCCTCTTCCCTTCAAGTAGAATATTTCATGCTGGTCGAATAACACTTCAGTGAAAATCAGCTCTTCTGCTTCTTAGGTGTTTTTCAGTCCTAAAAGTGAGGCCACGTTGAAAACGTAAATTACGTTTTCAAGTTCTGCCATTCTGCACTTCTCAAGCGGCAGAGTTCCAAGGAAAAAACCATAATGTTATGTTTTACCTTACAGCCTCACTATGCAGACTCATCTAAGCTTGAGAAAAAAAGAGGGATTGATTTTAAATTTACAGGTAACAAGTACTTAGAAGTAGAACTGGAAGCTGATTTGAACCTTCAATTCACTTCCCCAAGAAGATAAACTTTAAGTGAATGCCAATTGGCTTGCAGGAGTTGCTGGTAAAAGCTATAAATCACTGATTAGAAATATATAGGTTGGTGGGTTTCATTCTTTACATCTGCACCTTATACTCAGAAATTTTCATGTTGTGCCTGGCTAGGCAAGATGAAATATCTTTGTCCCATGTGAAAAATCATAGAATGTTAGAATCACAGAATGTTTGGGGTTGGAAGGGACCTTGAAAGATCATCTAGTCCAACCCCCCTGCTAGAGCATGGGGTGTTGCTTGAGAGTTGTTATAGAGCCTTAGCTTCACTTCTGCTCATCCCACTCCCAGTCTAAAAAGCAGAGATAAAAGAGATTAAAACAATCACATCAAATGCCATAAATGATAAAAAAAAGCATTTACAAAGAGGAATTGATGACCCTAAAGTGAAGCCACATGTTCATGTGTTCTGTTTGAATTGTCTAGGATTCTTGTTTTCTTTTTTCTTTCATCGAGAACTTTTAATTTAGGTCATTTTGTATAGCTTGTAAGAAAAAAAAGAAAAGACACTAAAAAAGAAAACACTGTTGCTGTAGGCTAGTGCTGGCTGTGTGATCTTTTCTGAAATTAGTACCATAATTATTCTTTGTGGTGTCATGCTATGTTCAACAAATCAACGTGTTTTAAAGCTTAGTTGTTTGCGTGGCAGTGGAGTAAGTGAGTATCAAGCACTGTGTTCTTTTATAACCTACGTGAACATAACAGAAGGGTCATGAGTATAAGCAGGGAAGAAAAGATTCAGATCTGAGACTGCAGCATTATAAGTGGGTTTTTTTTCCCTTTTTCTTTATGAATCACTGTGGCAGAAGTTATATCACCAGCAGATACACACATAGCTTTCTAGCCTATGCAAGGCCAAACTGAAAGCTAGACAAAATTTTGCATATGGTCATAATAAGAAGTACAGATTAGCTGCTTAATGTCAAGTCTGTGCAAATCTCTACCTGTTTGCTAAAGAAATAATTGGGCTGTTTAGAGATTTAGTTTGCTTAGCAAGAAAGAGAAACTGATACGTAGGCATTATTATGTTATCCTCTGCACCAAAAATGGCACAAGGGAAAAGCAGTGCTAAGCACCCTGCTGTTCCTCTAACGTCTTCCTCAGAAGTCGTTTCTTTCTCTTTCCTTTCCCCTACTGCCCTTCCTTACCTCTGTGCTATTATTGTTTTCTATTCTGCTGCCTTTCTCTTACAACAGCCACCCATGGGCTCTAATTAGTAGCAGGACCGACCATGTCGGGCACAACATGAATACAGGTGAAGAGCACTAAGAAACTAGTCCTTGCACTGAAAAACTTCCAGGGTGTACAACTATCTGTTCTCAATTTCTCTTCCTGACTTCATTGACTTCTTTAAAAGTGATAGGCTGTTAAGGATATGTAAAATGAGTTCAGCCCCATATCAGCTATAAAAGATTTTGGAAATTTCTAATATGCTTCTGGAACTCTCCTTTGAACACAAGACCAGAAGCAGCCTTTTTAAGCAGCCTTCATTTTACAGGAAATCATCATCATAAAAAAATCATCTTCTGCACCTTCTCTCATACACCTTTCCTTTTCCAGTCTGTTTCCCCTATTTTTATTTTTGTCTGATATGGCTGTAAACTTTCATGGTTAGCATGATTGTGTAGGAGGCTGTGTGAGGTGCTTTGCTTATGTAGTATGAAACAGATACTTGCTAGCAATAAAGTTCATGGCTTCATCCATAGTCAAAAAGAGAATTTTCAAAAGAACCAAAAAATAAAAAAACAAACAAAAACCAACTAATATCAGAATTTGCCACAGCATGATTTTTAAAATTTGTATTCAGGCATTGGAAAATCGGGGGGTTCTTCATTCTCCAACTCTAGAGTCTAAAAGTCAGTGGGGAAAAAACACTCCCCTCAAAGGGAAGTTCAGCCAGGGAAAATGTCTTTGTCTATATCTCTTTATACTCAACCTATGGTTATCTCAGACACATAGAACAGAACAAGGGTCTCATTAAGCCAATAATTAAGAAAGCAAATAAACATCAAATTATTAAAATTATTTCTAGCCAATGCCCCAGCTGAGAGAACTGTATTCCCATCTGGTTCTAGATCACTATGTGGCAAAGAACTGGGACCCACACATGTACCTGCAATGATGCTTTCTGGCATTTGAAATGCCATTGACCTGGTAGCCATGGCCAATTTCCTGGAGATGTTCTGGTCAGGTTTTACAGAGCAGGAATGTTCTGGGACTACTTCCTGCTGGCTGGGCTCAGCACATCTGGGACACATACCAAAGCTCCTGGCTGAGCTTACTGTGGGGCAGCCTCACCTTTGGCCAGGACCGTGGAGGACTCCTCTCAGCAGGGGTCACAGCACAAGCAGATCAAAGTGTGCTTAATTAACACTACCTTTTGGTTCCTTTTTCTCACAACCAACCCCTTATGCCTGAATGACCTTCTTGCCACAGGATATCAGATAAGACACCCTTATGCTAAGGCATCTGCCCACCCATAAAGTGCCTCCCTTGGCCAGGGCTGTTAGGTTCTGCAGAGCTTCTTGCACTCCCTCCTCAGATATATGTGCATGAGAGATGCTGACTGCTTCAGATTATTATTTTTTTTTTTCCAAATAATCAAACTAACTTTAAACTACCTTGTACAAAATGTCACACAGAACCAAAGAAACTTGATCACCATAAAGCTGAGACACAGCAAGTGAACAAAATGAAGGGGTAGGGACGGAAAAGAAGATGTTGTGCCAATAATACAAATGTGTTAATCAGTAAGAATAGGCATGGGCAGAAAGTGACATTCATCCCACCTTGTTCAAGGGAAGATCTCCTTGAAGCCATGCATTTACATTGCTGCAGAACCAGTTCATGCCTGCCTTGCTCTAAGGTTAGAGACATTCCATTCTAAGATAAGTTAGAAATTCCTCAGAATTTTCTACAGATATTAAGTAGGATCTTTTAAGAGATTTTAATATTTTAGCTCTTGTTTTTCCTAGATAGTTATTAAAGTTCTTGTAACAGTGTTAATGAGAACAGGGGGATCATCAACTTTAATGTTTGAGTGCTGTCTTTCCTCCCAGCTCTCCTAATGCTGCACTGTGCAGTGACTGGCACAGCTTATTTTGTAGAAAGGGCTACTTTCCAGTGAAGGGGAGACATGAGCAAATGAAAACGGCCTGGGGCCTTCTAGGATGAATGGTAGGTTTAAAATAAAGCATTGTGAGAGATGTACAACACGATTCTTAAAAAGTAGATATGGTCCTTAATGATTTTATCAGATTCATCAGCAAAGCCATGGAGACCCATGATGTAAAAGAAAGAAAAACGTATTTGCAAGTCGCACCCTATTATGGAAAAGGTATCAGTACTCAACACTGCTGTGTTACAAGGTTTGTGGTAAAGTCTGTGGTAAAGAACTCATCTAAAAAATTGACTAAGAAATACAATTAAAAAGAGAATAAATTTAGTCAACTTTACAACTTTCCTCAGTCAGAAAGACCTTAGGATACTACATTCAGTTCTTCAATTTTGGTGCAAGGGGTGTGAGAATAGGCTTGAAAGCAAAAGTCATCCTAGCACTGACTGCCTGATTGATACTCAGACTGATGTCAATAAACACAGTGAACATGTGGAAGAAGAGATGAAGTCAGGTTTGATTAATGTGAATGTCTAACTTGTCCCTAGTTAGAAGAGGGAACTTTATCCAGTCCTGCTTACATGGTGTTTCTACATCCACCATTGCAATTTATTGTTATTATTACTGTGCTTTTATATGTCTGGAAATGTACACGCCAACTTACATTATTAAACCTGTAAGTTGCTGCTTCTTGCCAATTCAACTGTGAAACATAAAGCAATATCAGTGATATAAAAATTATATGATGTTTTCCATAATTTCTTTGCATAGAAGAATAAAAATCTTCAGCTAAAATATTTTGCTTGGTTCCTTCCAAAGACTATGAGGATTCCCAGCAAGAGGAAGGATATTGCATTAATCAAACAGGAGAAACATAATTTTGAAGATTTACTATTTTAGCTGTCCAATTCGGTTATTTTTGAAGTGGAAAAAAAGAAACAAGATATTGAACATGTAAGTAAAAATGAAGTTCATAGCTTCTGAACTGGTTAATACAGCTTTCAGATGTTTTTAATGAGGTGTCATCTTTGGAGATATGGCCCCCATCTTTCCTCCTTCTCTCACAACTCCTACATCTGTAGGAATCAGCTTTTCCCTAACATCTGAGGCCCTTGCTTGCATAACAGCAGAGTTATGCTGGAACCTTGCCCAGCAGAAGGATGTAAGGAAAAGAAGGGGCAGGAGGCATTTGCTCACCACTCTCAGAAAAATCAAATGAGGGATGAAAAGCTCTTGTGTAGATTAACAGCACAAAGCCAGTTACTGATGGATCACTTTAGCTTTCCCATCTCTGGGATACCAAACCTTTTAGCATTTATTCATTGACAAATTACTGAATGGAAAATGCCTTTTAAAAGTGAAAGAGCTTTACCTGCATTCAGATGTTTGCATCCACAGATATTCTGGCAAATGGATTTACAAGTAGGAATAGTCACTGAAGTATTACAATTAGACGCAGTTATAGAAAATACACACAGAAATGATGTTTGAATTCATAAACATAATAAAAAAGTTGAAGGATTACAGTTATCAAACACATAAAGAGCAATGAGTCCGTGAGGATACACATCCAGTCTGGACCAAGCAGTATATACCTTGTTCTTACATTCAAATCTCTGGTCACAAATGTTCACCCTAGTGGTTTCAGTAACGAGATCCAGCACAACTGTTTGAATTTTGATTGTAAGAGACTCACAAGAGACTGTTTATAAACTGTCTGAGGGAAAGCTGAATAATGAACAGATACAAGCAAATAGCATGCTTCTTTTAAGAAAATGAACCATTGCATCCAAGCTAAGGTACCCTCGTGAACAATGGTGCTTTCCATTGGCTCTGCAGAAAAAAATAAGGCAGAAGGAGCTAGACACAGTTGTTAATTAGTTAAATTACTCCATGTAATTTTTACAGTTCTTTATGAATAGCTTTTCTTTGTTTTGCAGACATCAGTATTTCTAAAACAATATGAGGGCTCTTTCCTTTATCATGTTCTTGTAAACTTCCCTGTTGTCTCCCCAGTTGTAACTCTAGTAAAATTCTCACTGATCGCAGTGCAAGTCCCAGTAAGATCTTCCACATTTAGCTTTTATAACTTAGGGTTTCATCTGTGCTCTTAGAAATAAATATGTTCATTTGCACTTCATGTAATTAGCCTCACAGGCTGAAAGTTGCAAGTAATTTTGAACCTACCATAAGTAAATGCATTTAACAGTATGATTACCAAGCTGTTAAATCTGAAATATTAGAACCTGAAATTTTATAACATACACATGATTCATAGCTTTTCTACAATGGAAGAGTGGTATGTGTTATTTCACAACTATGATGCTCAAAGATACTGCAGGCTTCTAGTGTCATAACTCTGTGAAAAGTGTATTGTCTGGTTGTTCAGTTGCAAAAATACAACAAATTAATGCTGTGTTTGAACATTTGCCATTTTATTGCTTCCTTCAGCAATGAAGAAGTGTCAATTGTGTTTTGGGGTTTTTTTTGTTGTGGTTTTTTTTGTTAGGCATAGCCATGCATGCAAACTGATTACAAAAACAGAATATCATGGAAATGTATAACAAGTATATGACCCACTCTGAAATACCAGTTTGAAAGTGTTTCTGACATCCTGACGTGATCACACCTGAGCCATGTTTTGCAGTCCTATTCATGAATCCCATGCACTAGGGATGCACCCCCAGCCTGCAGGAAAAGAAAAAAGGCCAGCTGCTAAATATAGCTGGCCCTGTCTCCCCTGCCAGCTCTACTCCAGTCCCAGAGTCTCTCCTGATGTGGGATGACTGATACAGCAAAAGGAAGGGCCTCACTTCTGACTCTGGTTCTTCAGGAACGTTGCAGCTGAACAAAGAAATCAAACTTAATGAATATAATTGACTTTAACAAAATGATGATTCTGAACTTTGAGAAGCTCTCTGTGGTCCTAGGATGCAAATTGTGAAACAGCCTACAAAAAATGGCTAGAGTGACACTAATGCTTCTGGCCTCTGCCACGCTATTCTTCATTCTGAGACATCAAAAATCAAATCCAGCATACACACTAGCATCTCATTCAACACACACTAAGAAAAGGGTTAGTTTAACTTATACTCAAAACTTCGATGGTGTCACTACATTTCATATTTCTATATTATGTATTTCACAGTGCATTTGATATGACTCTGCTCATGCTAACCATGGAGCTGGGCATCCAGGGGAGCAAGAGGTCATGATGCCTGAAGTTACTAAATATGATCCAGTTCATGTCTAAGCAGACAGTTTTCTTTGCCCCTTGGCTCAATTAAGGTGACACATTGTGTCTAATTAATTATCACTCTTTCACACCACACTGGTACATTTGTAATACCTTTATAGCTTATACAAGCTGCTAACTGTTCTTAAAAGTAGCTGTGTTTTAAAGGATGATTTTGTGGATGAGAAGAAATAGCCTGGAAATAATGCTGAAGTAGCTTTTCAAAGTAAAGGAAGCAAACATTTAAAAATGTTTATATTATGTTATTTTAGTCACAAATCATAAATACACAAGCAACAAGACTGTACTGTCCAAAGTGTCCTACTGCTTGCGCAGTTATGACAGTAACTCAGAAGGGACTGTGTGGGTTGTGTACAGTGAAGTGATTTTTTAGAAAAGGTAGGTTATGATGATTTTTAGGTTCATTAGCTGCCATGTACCTTTGAGATGCAGGAAGAAGTTAAACTTAAGGAGTGTCTGTGATGGAAGCAGTAGAATGATTCCCATAGGGTACACTGCAATAAAGAAATGTCAGGATACTTTATTCCTGTCTGTCCTTATTCAACTAAGCTAGTTGATTTAACAGTTTATAGGTGAAGCTTGTAGGCTTGGTACATCTTTATGCATGCAAAACATAGAAAAGACCATGAAGGGCACTCTTTCCACCACGGCTACTACAAAGCCTTCCCAGTTTCAGTCACAGAGTCTTAAAATATAACCTAAATATCACAATAATTTCAGCTGAACTGATCCCTGCAAGTGATGCATGTTCAGAATGTCAGCAAGTGTCTTCAGAGATGGGGCCCAGACCTAGATGTCTGCAGTCCCACTTGAAGCACCCTTAGCACAAGGGGCAACTTCTGCATCAGCCTGAGATCTGCAGCATCTGCCCGCAGTCACAGAGAGAAGGTGGTGGTGTAAGAGGTGCAGATGGCCCCTCTTGGGCAAGCAGCACCTCTCACTGGCTACAGTAGTGAGCCATTTCCTTGTCTTTTTAATGCCACCTACTTCCTTTCAACTCCTAAGGGGAAGTTAATAGGGCACGATCATACTGTAAAAAAGTGATTCACAAAAGTTATGCTGACAGGGGTGTTAGAAATATAAAGCAGATAGGCTGAACACCAAGAAGCAAAATGAATGAGGTGGACAGCTTAGTATTTTTAATTTTTATCTAGTCAGTCCTAGTTGGTTACCTTACAAAGAAGCCCAAGTTTGATCCTAGGATGGGCAGACCCATGAGTTCTTCCCCCAAGGCATTAGTTGCAGATCACTTCACTCTGAATGCACCCCGAGGCACATTTTATAGGAACAAACCAGCAGAGCTCTGGCACTCTTCTTCTTTGATGCCTGGGTTCTACTCTCTTTACTTATCGCAGTAGTCCCAGTGATGGATCAGGGCTTTAAACATTTTGCTTCAGCTAAAGGTTCATTGAGCACCTAAAAGACACATTAAATGACTAATGCATGCCCTTCTCCTCATGTCTTAAGGGTAGCAGTGCATAATGTTATCAAGGGCCTCTTTGAGTGCATCTTATTAGCATGGGTTTGTAATATTAAGTATAGTTTTAACTTTGATGGACTTGCGCCATTAACATTTAGTGGAATTTTATAAGCGCTTTATCAGCTCATATACAGGAGGGTGACAGGGCCTTTTTATACCCAGGCTGACATTTTTAACTCACTATTTCCCATGTTTTTATGCCACTCGCTGACCTTGTAAGCACAAGTAATATACAGAGCCCTCAACTGTGAACAACAAATGACATGTCAACAGTTTCAGCAGGAGAGTGGCATTTTTGTTGAACAGTTTCTTTCTTTCACTCCATAAAATATAAAATGTTCGGCTTGGCAGATTTAGATTTGCAGTCACAAACAAAAGAGAAAGGAGAAAAAAACCTCAGGCATGGTAGTGAGTAATGCATTAGAGTTAAAAAGCAGGTGGTGGGGTGGCGGGAAGCCCTAGATTTCTTTAATTTTATGGCTTTTTTATTCTTTGAGGGTTCAAGGAAAGCAGAGGATATCCAAAGCTGTATTTTGTTTTCTTATAGTAAATTATAACAATAAGAATCTGGAAAGTGCCACAGATCAACAAACATGTTCTTTCAGAAAATCCTGTACTAGAAGTAGCAGCTGAAAAGAAGACTCACCTGGTAGCTGGACTTGCAAGAAGGGGGCTGGGAGGATTAGTTTACTTCTAAGATGGGGCACAAAACAATGTGGCCTTTTCACCTTCCTTATCCTTCCTCTTCTTTCAGTAAAGAATAAGGAAGAAGAAAGGAGGAGGCAGGGAAAGGAGATTAATAACATTTTTTTCTTATTGCTCTTGGAAGCAAACAGAAGACCGTGAGCACTGAAAGTACATACTTGCTATGCTTTGCTATATTTGCTCCCTGGTTTTCAAGCAGAATGTACTGCACACAATTTCTATCATAATTCATGTGACAGGAATAAATGCAGCTATTGCAAACAATGTGCCATGCCTCAATTCCTTCTGTGGTGGGTTGACCCTGGCTGGATGTCAGGTGCCCACCAAAACTGCTCTATCACTTGCCCTCCTCAGCTGGACAGGGGAGAGAAACCATAACAAAAGGCTCATGGGTCAAGATAAGGACAGGGAGAGATCACTCAGCGATTACTGTTATGGGAAAAACAGACTTGGCTTAGGAAAATTAGCTTAATTTATTACCAATCATGAGAATGGGGGTTGCAGTCAGTTTATCACACATTGTCTCCACCACTCCTTCCTCATCAGGGAGAGGACTCCTCACATTCTTCCCCTGCTCCAGCATGGGGTCCACCCCATGGGAGACAGTCCTCCATGAACTTCTCCAATGTAAGTCCTTCCCATGGGCTGCAGCTCTTCATTAACTTCTCCAGGGTGGGTCCCTTGGAAGGGTGTAATTCTTCAACTACAGACTGCTCCTGTGTGGGCTTCCCTCAAAGTCAGGGTTTTCTTTGGGGACAGTCACCTCCTTCCACAAAGGGGTCCTTCATGGGTTGCAAGTGGATATCGGCTCCACTGTTAACCTCCATGGGCTGCAGAAGGATGTTCTGTCTCACCATGGGTTTCACCACAGGCTGCAGGGGAATCTCTGCTCCAGCATATGGAACACTTCTTTCCCCTCCTTCTTCACTGACCTTGGTGTCTGCAGAGTTGTTTCTCACTTCTCTCTTTGGCTGCAGTTTGTAGCACAGTAACTTTTTCCCCTTCTTAAATATGTTATCACGGAGGCACAACCACAGTTGCTGGTGGGCTTGCGCTTGGCCAGCGGTGGGTCCATCCTGGAACCGGCTGGCATCGGCTCTGTCAAACATAAGGAGAGGTTCTAGCAGCTTCTCACAGAAGCCACCCCTGTAGCTCCATTTCTACCAAAACCTTGCCATGCAAACCCAATACACTTTCCCAGGCCCATTCTCAGTATTAGCTAGTCCTCTCTTTTCACCACGGCCTTTCTGTTCCTTAATTCACATTACTATGTGAAATGTACAGCATTTTTTTTTCTTCTTTTTTTTTTTTATATACAAGAGCTTTTTTTTTAGAGTGATATTTGATGTCTGAAGTGTATGATATTTTAAGTGGCAACAGAAAACCAGAAGGTGAATAAAAATAATACTATATATCTTTCATTTTTAAACTCTTACATTCTCTGTGGAGGTTATGTTTATGATACCTGAATAATTGGGCTGGCAAAAGCAAGAAAATTCCAATGATTTTTAATTCTGGTCTACTGTCTCTAGCCTGGCTTTCCAAGTACTCTCTATCCAGGTACAATCTATATGACAAAAGTCTATGGGAACAAATTGTGACCTGATGTGTGTGGAACGACCTATTATTTCAAACAGAAATGTGTGCAAGAGAATTGTGGAGGGAGCAGGATTCATTGGGAGGCTTTTTCTCTCTCAGTCCTATATATGGTAGTAATTAAAAGCCAGGTTGAACCACATGAAGTCTCCAGGCATGAACCATCCCCTCCACTCTCATGGATGACACTGAGGGAGGTGCTCACATTCATTTCCTTGTTATTGATGTCCTGAGAAGTGGTATCACTGACCCGTACGAATCCTAGTGCCCCATCCAGACACTGATTCTGCTCTAGTGAAGATTGCATCCTCCACTTCTGGCTTCATCAACAAGTTCTTCTATCTCTTCTCCTCCCCAGCCCTTCCCTAATTTTAGTCCTAGGCTCCTTCTGTGTCAGTCTTTACCCCACCTTTCTAACCTAGCACTTCATGAGTCATTAGGCAGGTGAGCATTGCTGGAACCAGAGGAGGATTGCTGAAAGCATGGGATGAACACTTGTGTATCCTCCAAGTATCAGTGTGGAGTTTTGTGTAACCCTTAAAGGAACTACACTAGGGCATAATCCACAGCAGATGGAATAAATGGAGATTAATAGCTGCCAGATGCTCTGATGAGCAATATGAACTGAAGTTTCCAAATGCACATAGTTTGGCCAAATTTGGGTAAGTCTTAGCAGGGGACAACCCACAGTATATGAATCCTTGCCACATCTGAACTTGTAGCTCAAAAAATACTAGAACTGTCACATGCAATATTCTATAGGGAATTTCTATTATAAACTAGGCAAAACCTTTCTTCTTAATGTCCTCAGAAATAACTGAATAATTCTAAATGATCAGATGTAGACAGCCCAGATGTTTAAATATGCCAATACCGTGATGCAACCTTACTTTAAAATCTACCCACTTCTAACACTGGAACTACTGAATTCAAGTTCTTTACTTAATTACAAACTTTATCTACACAGTCTTTCTGCAGATAAAAAATATGAATGTTCAGGAAACTAATAAAATCCGTTGTTGTTCCCTGGGGTGGGATCCATCTGTTTGACTGTCTGGGAGTTAGGCATTGAATATCAGTTAGTCAAGGAAGAAGCAGGGAGACAGGCATCCTCTAGCAGTATGTTATGTCTCCACAGCCAGCATCTCAGTCACGTCGAGTAAATCATCCTTGAGTGCAGCCTGTCTCTATCAACTGACCGCAGTAAAAATTCAGTCAGGGGGTGTGGTTAGACATCTAATGTGTAAGTAAGATAAATCCTGGCAGAGGAAGCTTTCTATTAACAAATCAGAGTTGGAACCAGCACCATAATACATTCTGGCTTTTCATCTAAGCTTATAACACTTTCAATCTCAGTCTTATACCTAAGCACAGTAAAACCCAAAGCAGATTTTAGAAGGACAGTGGAGGATGCAACCTTTCTATACCAGAAGGAGCCTGAAACCATCACATGTGATGATAAACCCAAGCCAAGATCTGTATCCACCTCGATGGTGTAGCAGGGGAAAACTGTGGAGGAGATGTAGAGGTCTGTTTTCACTCTTTCACTAAAGAAGCCAGTGTGGCTGAACCAACAGGAAATGGTTACAGCTTTCTCCGGTATAGATCCAAAGCAAATTACCTTTCCTTAAGGAAATAATAAAGCAAGAAAAGAAGTTTAGAATTAGCTCCAAGAAGATAGTCACCACCCTACCCACACAATTGTCACTGTGGAAAAAGTGCTGGTCAGTAGGACTCCAGGGTTTGGGCACAATCAGGATGCTAAGATGAAAAAGACCAGTATGTTGACACATATTCTGGGTGAACTATAATATTCTATTTCTCAAAAGACTGAATTTTGTATTTTGGGTTTTCACCTATTTTTGAAGTTCAAGACATTATGAAAGATCATTAATTGAGTCTAGAATATTTAATCTCTGCAAGTGGGTATATCAGTCATGTTTATTTCCAGCTAAGAGAAGCTCAGTCTCACTATCACCAAAGATCAAGTGGTCTCAAAGGTAGTGCAGGGAATATCACCTTGTTCCAAGCTTTTGGGACAAGTTAGATCAAAATTGTTTTAATATCATAGAATCATGGAAGGGCTTAGGCTGGAAGGGACCTTAAAGATCACCTAATCCAACCTGCCCGACATAGGCAGGG
>WTSP01016694.1:11510-28620 GCA_025331215.1 Actenoides lindsayi | reverse complement strand
CCCTGCCTATGTCGGGCAGGTTGGATTAGGTGATCTTTAAGGTCCCTTCCAGCCTAAGCCCTTCCATGATTCTATGAAAAGACAAGCTAACACAGTGACTTCTGATGTTCAGTTGCAATAAAAGCTAGTTAACTTAAATTCTGGAAGAAAAAAAAAATCTTAAAAGGATTCAAAAAATCAGAATTCAATACTGCAATTCAGTATTTTGGTGGTGCTTAGATAAAACATGTTCTGCATACTGGTCATTTGCAATACTTGAGTGGCTCCTGGTGCCATGCACTAGCTTGCTAGCAGAAAACTCTATCTGAATAAAGACTATAGCTATAAACAAAATAAATGAACAAATGGGTTTACACATTTTTCTGCAAAGTTTCTGATCAGAATGTTGTGAGGTTTCTTTTGTTGTTCTCTTTTGCCCACAAGGCAGGCTACATGTCCTTATGTCCGTATGGAAAAATGTAGTGCCATGTAGTAAATGTTCTCTTTCCGTTTACATGTTTAGATTATGCCTAATGATATTCTTGATTATAACATTGGTGGTTGCTTTTCTCGCTCAGACACCTATGCTCCACTGTGTTTCTCATCCAGCTGAAGTTACACATCATTGACCACAAGTTTGCTGTTAGTTCTTTTACTACATGGATGCTTGTCACTTCATTAACAAACTCATTGCAGTATCAGCTTTCAGACAATATTCTGCCCACACCAAGTCTTGCCTTTAAACCATTATACACTTACTTGATTCATGTAAAGATTAATACATAAAGTAAGAAATTGCTGAGCTATTGAAATGTGCTATGAAAACCTTTCCCTTCTCTCCAAGGAGCTATAAATCTGTGGGGAAGGTTTAGCCGTTATGAAGATTAATATTCTAATAAGAGGCCACTGTGTATATAATCACAACACTTCTGCAGGAGATTTTCCTTTCTTCATGTGTCTCTGCCTTACTGTCAAAGAATTTTATTGAGGAATACTTCTTATTGTTGGGTTTGGTTGGGGGAAATGGGATCCCTCTTGCATTGCTCTGCAGCAGCAATTTCAAGCTCTGCTCTGCTGTTAGCACAGGTGCACACGAGCACACACATATCAAGGATGAAGCACAGGCTTCTGTTGACATAGTTCATAGCTGAGACATTAAATTTCTCCTAACATACCCGATGTCTCATGATCTATCCACAATAAGCATAGTTATTAAGACACTGAAAAACAGTCTAGCTGGAATTTCCCTAGACAGTTTGAAGACTTAGAGAGACTACTTCTTTTTCCATATTTATAGTTTCAACAGTTCAGTGCTGATGAAAAATTTTTGCAAATCTTCCTTAACTTTGAAATCTCAGACTCTGATCAAAAATTACTTTCAACATAGAACTTTTATTCAGAAAGTTGACCCTGGGCCTACATTGTCAGGGGTCTGCCTGGGTGGTCAGGCCCTGGGGACCAGGGTACTGGGAATGGCAGGGGTTCCCGTGGGATAGAGGGGTCTGCCCCACCATCCCAGTAAGAAACAGGACAGTTAGGGAACACAGAGCAGTCCTAGTCCTGGGCATGAGGCAGCTCCCTGGGGATAGGTTGAGGCTGGGCCAAGCATGGGTCTGTGGCTGGGTCTGGCTTGGGGGACCCATGGCTGGGCAGGTCAGGGCTGTGGGGAGCTGGAGACCAGTCCCACTGGAGCATTGCTGGGGCAGGAGCTGATGGCCCCAAGGGGTTGAGATGGGGTCCTGAGCCCTGGGCAGGTGGTGGAGTCTCAGGGAGGCCAGGCAGGCACAGTCAGGCCTGTTAGTGCCCTCAAGGCTTGGACATAAACTTGGTGACACTGGCTTAGCCAGTAACTCTTCTGGATTTGAGTTGGAAGTGGTTTTAAATGGCAGGATTGTAAGTGGGATGGCTAATGGCTTATACCTGCAGCAGGCAAAATTTTGAATCATTAAGTAAACTATTCCAAAAGACCGTTGTAACCAAGCTATATTAAATGATTACAGTGTCCCAGTTACTTCTAAACTTTCATAAGAAGGAGCAATCTCTTCCTAATCATTGCAGTGTGACTCAGTTTTCTTCATTTCATGTCCTTTGGAATAATTTTGAGGAGATTTTACTCCCACTAAAAATAGAATTACGTGGCTTTTTCAGTGTTGTTATTCTCATGATTCTCCTTTGACACACGCTGATACTATATTTGATATGACAACAGCTTTGTGATAAAAGAATTCAATATTGGCCCTAAAATTGCATTTCTTCAGCAGCATATCATACTGCTCAGGGATCACTCTAAAGCCATACTGGGCAGACCTCTCAGCTGGAGGAGTCTGTCATAGCTCCTCTGACTGGCAATTAACTCAAACTGAAAGCTTGAGTCTCAGGTTTTAGAAAAAAAAATGGGAAAAAATATCCATCAGCTCTCTTCCTCTGTAGAATTACCCTAGTGCCCTCTTCATCTCTGCTGGTACTGACTTATGGTATTTTATTAATATACTGCCTGTCCATCTTATTAAAGAAAGTTTTTGAAAAGCTTTCAGACCTGTTGGGAGCCAGGTGTTACCAATAAGATATCTTTGATGGGTTTTCTTAATTTGGTTGTTGGTACTACAACTGGAGATGTCTCTGCTTAGCATGACAGTAATATTTGTATCTTACTTGAACAGCTAGGAGACCAAGGGACAGTAATATTCAATGAGGTCCTGAAAGCTTCCAAATCCACATCCAAGACTAGTGTTCCAAGCACCCAGAGGCAAGAGAACAGCATGTTGTTACAGTAAGAACTCTGGCTTCTTCTTCCAAATCCCTTTTTTCACAATTATGGGAGAATCAAGTAAAGAAAATGATTGCGATAGGTTCTGAATTATGCCATGGTGCTGAGCAGCTGTAATAAAACAAAACAGGAACTTAGTGATATGATCACCTAATTTAGATAGATACAGCAATTTGTGTCTGGCTGTCCTATGTTGTCAGCATGACAGAAAGTTTTCATATATCCTAGTCTATGACCCATAAAATACAAAAAGATAATTCATTAGAAAAGGATAACAGCATGCCGTCAGAATTGAACTGGCTGTTAAAAGTATTTCTGAAATAAGCATTGTACAATCTTTGTGATTAATAGAAATAAGGCAAGAAGAGAGCTTAAAAAAGACTTCTCTGGGAACATTAGAAATTCAGCTCTAAGCCTTCTGGGCTCTGTGGATGACTTGGAACAGCCCATAGTGTATTAGCAATATGTGTTTTCACTGCTTTTAAGCCAATCAAATAAAACATACTGAAACTCAATTCACAACATTATTCTGTTACGGCTTTGTCATTGTCAGTATTTTGCACTATACAGTGGCTGCTTTAAAAAAAATTCTTCCCTAAATCTTGGAATAAGACCTTCCTGTGCCAGAGGGACTTGACTCTGCTGTTTGGTGGATCCAGCATTCTCCTCCATCCCCATCATCAGGGACTGCACAACTGGATCCAACCAGTGGGATCAATTACACAGATTTCTGAAAGCAATCCTGTTTATTTCAGTAAGAGTCTTTACAAGAGCAGAGAGATGAAGAACAGGACCCTGTTGCAGCAGACAACTTTCTCAACATACTTCTAAGTTGCTTACTGCATGAACAGTCCATTTTCTTCTATTAAAATGACAACATATGTCCTAGAAAATAAAAACGATCTGATTGCCAAAGAAAGAGGCAGTTAATGGGGAAATTCATGGTGAAAAGAGCAAACATCATGAGGAAACTCATCTCACTTTTCATTGTGAAAAGCCCTCATTTTACAACCATAAAATATGGTGCATAGCTTTGGGAAAACATAAGAGCCGTATTGCATTTGTGTCTGCCTGTCAGGATTGTTAGCTATTAGAAACTGAATTTATCATTATATTTTTCCTCCTAATAGTTGTTTCTGCCACGATGAGTGCTTTACTCCTGTCTTGTGAAGATATTTTGATGCTGTAAAAAAAAAACCAAGCAGCATTAGGAAATTTGCACTCATTGATTTTAAAGCACATGGTGTATAAGCTTCAGCAGATCATTTCAGAAGTGTTCTTCAGTTATTTAAATTCAGGAGTGGAGGCAAGGATAGAAAAACTGAGAGGGAATCTTGATGGTTTCTTGAGAATGGATGCATCAAGAAAGAAAAAAAAATATTATACCTGTGATAATACTTGTCACCTCTACTTCTTGTTGGGTAGGTAATGGGTCATTACTATCATATACTTTCAAAACAGTAGTTCAAATACTACATTTCTACTGTTTAGAACTGGATCCTGATACTTTTTCTTGCTTTAGGTGTGCTCTAAATCTATTAATTCCCCATAAATTCAAATAAATGCTTGAGGAATAACATCTGAGTGTGACTGAAGGTAGCAGAATTGGCATTATATTTTTTGGAAAGCAAAACCAAACATGCCAGGTCTTTCACGTAACTGCCCCATGCTTGGCAGCTTATACTTATGTGCCACAAAGTGAAACTGGACAAAATATAAATACAAATTCCTCAGTAGGAACACTGTCTTTAACCTATATCAGAAAACTGTGGTATATCTATTATGTTTCTTTGATAGCACACCAGCCTACACACACCCATTTCTTAAAAAAACCTTTTTAGTACATTATAAATAACATTAGTAAATGGCACATATGGAGGTAATGTATTTAGGCTTATGCAGTTTGCATGAGTGGACACTGTTCTGTATTTTGGTCAAGAAATTAGAATGTTTCAAAATTAACTCAGTATTCACAATCAGGATCTAAACTGGCTTAAGTGACATTATCTCAAAACGTAATTGTAAAAAAGGACAAGCCATGGGGTTGCTGTCTCTCTCTGAAGACCTCTTTGTCTCTGGTCTTGGTTTTGTGCTATTTAGCATATGAAGTATGACCTGTAAGGCTCTATAAAATCATTGCTAACAAAGTTTGCAGTGAACACAAGTGCTACGATAGCAGCCAACAGTGGAGAGGATGAAGTCACTGATTCAGTTACTCTCAGGTAAGTGGAAGGCAAGCTAGCAAGCCCCCTTCCTCTCAATACAACATAGTGAAGCCACACATCTGGGTCTGGGTCCTGGAAGTCACGCTTCAGTAGGAGGCCGTGGTAGCAAATGGTCAGCTGAATGTGCAATCACACAATTGATGTAGCCAATGCAGCCTTTGGCTGTATCACTGGGGGTAGAGAGGAGTAGGAGATACACCTGATTCTTGGATTTTGATTTAATGACCAGCTTTAGTATCAATGATGTCTGCAAATCTGAGGTGATTCTTCCTGATTAAAAATAAAAAAGTCAGACTTTACAGTCAAAGAGTCAAATGCCATGAGGTTTAAAAAAGAAAATGCAATGGGTAACTTAAACAACCTCAATCAATTCCTGCATGGGGAATAACAGGGGATTGTGAGGCCATCAGGGCAGTGTGGTGCCCTTCATCTCCATCCAGGTCCCATCTCACAGGCCCCATCAGTGCAAGCCCAGCCTGGCTGGGACACTAGTGTCCCCGAGGGCAGAATTTACAAATGTTGACAGCACACAAAGACAGATATTTACAATTGCTAGCAACATTCATAGCTTTCTAAAACATATGGTGTGCTGACAAAGGGTATTGTGCAGGAGAAATTCATTCAGGATCAGACCAATAGCAGAGTGAAGTTAGGTGTCACACACATAAACCACATAAGGAAGAAAAGTGTGCTTCAGGGAAGCCATGGTCTTTCTGCAGTCACTGACTTCTCACATCAGCATATACGGCGGTTCTGGTTTCTTGCTCGCTACTCACTCAGTAAAATTTGGCTGCTGCGATGGGCTTCCTTTTAAAGTGCAGTAGTGTGACCTGGGCATTTGTGGTTTAATTACTAACAGGCTGCTTGGGCACTGGCACAGTAATATGCCTTCCACACAGCAATGGTAGGCACAAACTCTTGCTTCTCCTTTCTGTTCAACTTCCGTGAGCCAGAAATAGCACGGAATGAATTATATTACAAAATAGTCCCTGTACCCCAAATTGAGCTTATCACGTGCAATGTTTGGACAACAAATACTGTTAATAACCTTTCTGTCTAAACATATGACAAGAAGATCTGCTTCTATCGATGTTCTTCTGTAAGTGAAAAAGAAATCTTAAAGCTCTTGTCAGTAAAATGGTCTCAGATAGAAAAGTCTGTCCTTTCTCTTATTCCATATGAGTCATTGCAACTCATCCTACTAGAGGTGCCAGGCACTCTGTGGCTGGCTCTGGTTGTTTACTGGATCATCTTGTAATTCCTTTCAAAAGAATTCTGAAAATCAAGACAGAAGGACCCTTAGAACTTAACCTAAGGGTGAAATGAAATTACAGGGAATGTACTTTTTCTATGAGAGCTGGTTTAGGACAAGCTGTGAACATGTTCCAGAAATTTGAATCTGATGTTTTAAGTTTCTTAATGGCTACACCAGAAGAATGCATACAGCAGACACAGTCTGTATATCGGGTGTCAAATTATGGTTACCTCAATAACACTCCAGTCACAGAGACAGTCATGGATGCAGAAACACTCCTCTCCCTCTCTGTCTTTTTCTTTCTCACCATCAAATGTTTCTACAGAGAACATAGCTATTTTAGGGTCTGACACACCTAATGCAGCCCTGTGTGGAGAGGTCTGACATCTCACACTTCCTAGAAATGTTTATTTCCAGTCTTTCTGTGTTCTTCTCTTTTTATTGATGTAGCTGACGTAGGGTCCCACTCAGATGATATAAGGGACCCCTCTGGGGCCACCTGGCTCACAAGAACTGCTATGAAGACAAGGAGAAGTATGCCAGCTACATCACCTGTGAGCATATCTCATCTACTAATTTACCATTAACATGAGAGCAGGTTTTCATCTAAATAAGGTGCTCTACAAGGTACAGAATAAAGGATCACTCAGTCTTAACAGACAGGATGAATGAAAGGTTGAAAGGAGGAGGATGAGAACAGCTTTGATGTTCTGCAGGGAACTCCAGGTCTTTGGGCACTTCTGTTCACTGGGTGTCAGGTCCTTGAAAACTTTTTGAGTACATGGACCCCAAGAAGCTTGTGAAGGAGCCAGAAATAGAGACCACATGCTCTGTTTTCCAGTCCAGGCTCTGATCAAATGGCTTGTGGTTAAGGGCCAACTGTTGCAGGGAGCAGAAGTGTTAGGTACTCTGAAAGTTTTTATCAATTGGTTGTACTCTTCCCACTGCAGTGCTGCTGCTTGGTCTGGCCTCTCTTATCTGTATGCTAAAAGTGACTGCTGCTCCTGAAACCTGTTTCCTTTTAAGTCTACTTGACAATATCCACGGAGATGTAAAATTGGACCATGTGTCCATAGGATAAGCTGAGGTTTGCTTACTTCAATTAGTCCCACAAAAACAAAGCTACAAGGACCGACTTGCATGGCTTTTATCAGTATCTACTTCTCCTGTATTTCCACTTCAAAAAATGCAAAGAATGTGGAAGTATACAGGTGAAAAAAAAATATCTTGTGATTGCTGGAAGCTCTACTGAATATCATACAGAATATCAAAGAGTTTCAAAGGTGATGTTTTCTATGCTTTTTACAGTCATCCTTAAATTCTGCCTGATTTGCACCTTAGTTTATGTCTCAATGAGGAAAAAAAGACCATTAAGTAAGTTCAACATGAAATATTATCTTTCAGCATTTGAACTTATTAATTATTGTGAATTGAGAACATATATTACTTTCTACTGACTGCATACTCTGGAATATATAAAACCAGCAATAACAGGTGTTGGGTTTTTTTTCTGGGAGACAGACAAATGTTTTTTTTTATTTCGAATTCTTAAGTGAAATGCAAAGAGTGTAGGAATTTTAACAGAACCTTGTTGATTTATACAGAACACAAGGTGCTGAAATTAAATAGGTGTGAGCAAAAGTAGAACAAAAATTAATTTCAAACAATTGTGTTGAAACCCTATTTGTTTGCAATGGCTCATTTTTTGTCTCTTGTGCAGTCACGGTTTCATTAGTTCTGCAGTGAAAAGAATCACCCAGTCCAGGCAGGATCTGAATCCCTAATGATAGACAAGATGGAAGGAAAAACTAAGTGGCCTTAATATATAAGGCAGCCTGACTTTGGTCTGACCCTTGAGACCACTGCAAATGTAAATAAGGCATTAAACAGAATTGAAAGATTGTATTTCCTCAGACTTAAAGCCAACATCCCTTTCTACATCCAATATCTCTTAAATATGCAGCTTTACTTCGCTTTCAAAGCATTAGATTGTCAATGCAACACGTTGCTTCTGGTGATAATCTCCAAACAACATCTCATTTACTTCTACAGTGTCAGGTAAAGGAAATTTTCCAAGTCAGATTTTTCTATGTTGGGTGACTACTAAGCTATCAATGAATTAATTAAAGAGACACTTCCATATTATACATGACAAATTATTACTTCTACTACAAGGAAGAGAAGTGTTGGAGCCGAGCTGCCATTTTGTGATTCATCATGTTTCCAGCTTTTCTCCTGCTTTGTATGCATCCTAAAGCAAGTAGCTGTTATTCTGTCACTACTGATGCATTTCTCACACAGGCTGTAATCTTGGTCTTTGCTTGCAGCAGCAAACATTGCATTTCTGTATTTTCTGCATTGTTTCAGAGGTCCGGAGACTGCAGATTTACATGCCTTGCTCTGTTACACAAAGCATGCATATTCACTAGAAAAAAAAATTCGACAGAAGAGACAGTCTTGTAACACTCATGCAGATAAAAGGAGCTGAATGCTTCTACATTAATTACACCAGTATTCAAGGATGAGAAGTCTCCATGGCAACCTTATTGTCATATGGCATGCATAAAGCTCCAAGTATCCTATGAAACTACTATTTACCTTTATAAAATACTGAAGGACAGGGGAAAAGACATATTAAGGTGTGCTTCAGTAAACATCAATACATAGCTGCATCCATAAATAACCAGAACAAATCTGAGGTTTTTACTGGTGGGATTATTTTATTCAGTCTTTGCATGTGCAAAACTTTTATTCATGACAGTGCTGTTTAGGATCTGCATGAGGACTCCAAGGTCAGCCATGTCCTTGCAGGAGGAGCTTCCTCATTCTTCTCATTAATTGCATCTCATATCATCATTGTAAGAGGAGAATAGCTATTGTAGAACCCTATCATACACTATAGCAGAGACTATATCTACTGAGACAGAGAACTAATTAGAGATGAGTCAGAGCAGAAAACAAAACATGACCACTTCCCTTCTCCAACAGCTTTTAGCAGCATCATTTTATTTTTGTTTCTTCTTTTTATACTGACAAATGAATCTCTGTAGGCCTGGTATCAGTGTAGGGCAAACTGAGAGAAGATGTACTCAAGAACCAAATTCATAAATACATACATAGATATGACACCAGAGAAGATCATATTATTTTTTTGTAGAGACAAGTCATGCCTCACAAATCTGCACGAGTCCTCTGAAGTGGATTGAGTGGATGGATCACACAGACAAGCATCATAGGCTCATGGTCTACTTCATCTCCAGAAAGCTTTCAGTAAGATTTCCTCCTCCTCCCCAAGACGAAAGTTACTCAAGAGATTCAGTTCCTACAGACTAAAAGAAGAAAGTCCTCTCATGGATTAGTACCTTATTAAAAGGCAAATAATAAAAGGTAGGAGAAACAAATTACATTTTTCCAAGAGGGGAGAGGTTGAAGAAGCAGGTGCTAGGACCTATGCTGTCTAACATATCCCTAAATGATCTAAGAATTAGTAGAGAGTGCAGTGTCAATTTCATGATGCTAAATTTTCCAGGGCAATGGTCCAAAGAAAAGAAAAAATTCAACTGTGACAGGCTGCAGAAGGTTCTTGACGGGTGAATAAAAAGGCACATGAATTTCACTGTTTGTGAGGTGATTCACAAGAGGAAAAACAACCCTTACTTTGCATACTGGATGATGGGCTCTGAACTAGCAATTACGATTCAGAAAAGAGATCTTGGAATTATAATAAACAGTTCTGTGAAAATGTCAGCTCAAAGCTTGGCAGTGGTCAAAAAAGCAAATAGAACAGAGAACAAAAGAACAAACATCACTAGGCTGCTGAATAGATCTAGATGGTAGCTGCATCCTCAGTAGGATGCATAACCTTCATCCCCTCATCTCAAAAGAATACAGTACTATTAGAAAAGGTGCAGCAAAAGGTAACACAGGTGGTTAAGGTGTGGGGCTTCCACACAAGAAGAGATTAAGCAGACCAGAATCCTTCATCCAGGGAGATAAATGACCTTTATGATATCTATAAAGTCCTGATAATACAGAGGTAAATAAAGGATGATTATTCACTGTTTCCCAATATAAGGACAAAGGGGCATAAAATGAACCATAAAAGCAACAGGCTCAAAGCAAACAAAAGGAGTCATCTTATTCAATCCATAGCTCAGGTGTGGAATCTCTTACTGTTGGAGGCTGTGAGTACCAGAAGCTTTCTCAAGGGTTCAAATAGAAATTCAGACACATTCATACAAAAAAAGATCCTTCAGGGATTATCAAACAAAACAAGTCTGAATCTCAGACAGAAGACACATTGCAATATGGTTTTGTCTCTTCCATATGCTACATGCTATGCATCCCTTCTTAGTCACCATCAAAGACATAGTACTGAATAAAGTAGATATCCACCCTGGCTGGGATCAGGCATTCTTAATGTTAAACCATTATTCCACCACATAAGAAGTGGGATGATACACACATTCAGCAAGTTTTCCTCTGTAGCATGGATCTGTGTTTCCTGTCCATTTCTGGTCTCCCCCATTCAAGAGAGACAGGGAAATACTAGAGAGAGTCCAACAGAGAACTACAAGGATGATGAAGGGACTGGAACATCTCTCTTCTGAGTAAAGGCTGAGAGCCCTGGGGCTGTTAAGCCTGAAGAAGAGAAGACTGAAAAGGGATCTTATTAACATCTATAAATATCTGAAGGGTGGGTGTCAAGTAGAAGGGGCCAGTCTCTTTTCAGTGGTGCCCTGTGATAGGACGAGGGGCAATGGTCACAAACTGGAACACAGAAAGTTCCACCCCAACATGAGGAAAAACTTCTTTACTGTGAGGGTGATGGAGCACTGCCAACAGACTGCCCAGAGAGGTTGTGGAGTCTCCTTCTCTAGCAACTTTTAAAACCTGCTTGGATGTGTTCCTGTGTGGCCTGCCCTGGGTGATCCTGCTCTGGCAGGGAGGTTGGACTCGATGATTTTCAGAAGTCCCTTCCAAACCCTACCATTCTATGATTCTATAGAGACAGGCCATCTCTAAGTTTTGTATGTGCTTGCTCTTAAAAGATATTGGCCTTCCCTGAAGAGGAGCTACAAATCGATTCTATTCCCTTTCTGACCATTGAAGGATATTCTTGAGCTCCTGGTGCAATTCTTGAACAAAACAAGGAAAGAACTTCTTTCAACTTCAAATTCTCAACAGGTCCATTGCAAGTGGAGGATCCAATCTTCCATCCATTGCCTCTAACCAGCTACCATCAGTGTTGTACATGCCATTCTGTAGCAAATTATTGAGAAAAAATAGTCAAAAACCTACTGCAAATATATTTCTTGTATTGTCTAAATGTACCGTAGACTTGGCACAATCTATATTTGGACCAGAAGAGGGATTAAAAAACCTTAATGTATGCCTTCTTGATGATGATGAAGGGCCATGTTCATCATTTTGAGCTTCTGTTCAGGAACTCACACTCTTGGTCATGCAGTGCTGTAGTTTTTCATCAGAAAAAAATGACATATGTCCAAGGATGTGCACTTAAATAGAGAAATGTACTGAATGCATACGGAGGATGGCAAGATGCATCCTGCAATTATGGATTGCTAAAAGGATCATTTCTTTCTCCCTCTTTCCATTTGGCATCTGTATGAAGTCATGGTATGGACTCAGAGAGATAAAGTGCAAAAACATTTATTATTTCTCATCCTTGGAGCCAATTTGAAGAGTATGGACTAAGTGGCTGGACTGTATAATGAGTAAAAAAGCTGACAAGAACATTGGGCTCAAATAACAGTACTTACTGGTTCAAAATCTATCTAGCAGCTGATTACTGTCAGCATTCCTCAGGGTTGAATACCAAGCCCAACTGTTCAACATCTCTACCTGTGACCTGCGCGATGCAACAGAATTGTACTCTGTGGATAACACCAAACCAAGGGGAAGTGGTTGACAAGGCAGAGAGCTGCATGCAGAGAGACCTTAACAGCTGGAGAAACAGGATGAGAAACTCCTCCTGAAGCTCAACAAAGACAAATGTAGTCTTTCACTTGGGATTGAACAATCCTGTAAAGCAGCACAGGCTAAGAACTGGTCAGTCAGGAGGCAGCTTTGCAGAGAAGGAGCTGGGGGTAATGGTGGCTGACAGGTCAAACATGAGCAGCAGTGCACCCCTGTAGCAATACAGGCCCACCACATGCTGGGACAAGTTAGAAAAAGTGCAACTAGCAGGTTGAGGAAAGTGATGCTTCTCCTATATGCAGCTCTTCTAAAACTCCAGCTGGCAAACTGGCAAGAGAAGCACAAACACACCAGAGCAAGTCAGGGGGCAGATTGTTAGAACACTGAGGGGCTGATGAATATGATAGGCAAGGAGAGGCTGAGGGAAATTGGTTTGTTCAGAGAGGAGAAAAGGTGGCTTCAGGGTGGCCAGGGGACCAACTGCCTTCTTCAGCTATCTTACGGGGTTTATAGAAGAGACAGACTCAGAATGGCTGAAGGTGCTGAGATGCAGACAGATGCTGAGCATTTCTCTGTTATATTCAAAGAGAATTGGGTGCACCTGCATATGTGTGCTGAACAGGTTGGTGTGGACCTGCTTATGCAGCTGCTAGATCATCTAGAAGGACCATCTCCTCAAGGTCTCTCTTGATGTCTACCAAGCCCCATGAACATAAATACCTCCCATCTGGCAGGCCCATGTGTTCTCTCTAGCACAATTTGTCCTGCAACAAGGGAATTACTATGTGGCTGTTGTCATTTTAAAGACGTGAGTTTCCTTCTCACCTGTGGATATTTACAGCTGGAACACTATCTGGGCAGAAACTGGAAAAGTGTTACTTTAATGCTTTATTGTCTGTGAAGTTGTTCTCGTGTATTTATTATTACGTAGTTGGTCTAGTAGGTAAAAAAAAATACCTTATTTTGCCATTTTACTGGTTAGGGTTTTCTTTTAATTATTATTCTTTCATGTTTGGGTAGAAACCAGCAATTCTTACCTTTCATTCTGGAGACTAGGAAAGTTCCATCTTGGGTAAATACAAATTTATTCATACTTAATAGGGCAAAATTACACCCACCAGAGCTGTTAGACTATCAGCTAAGTATGTAATTAAGCTTTTTTAAAGCATATTATGTACTCAGCAGACCAGAATGACAATACAGAAGTTACTCTAGTCTATCTGGTAAATAGGCAATTATACCTTTTATTCAAATTTTTATTTACCATTTAAGACAGTAATTCAATTCCATTACATTTTCTACAGACAGTACTCTTGTTCATCTTTGTATGTAACAACGTTTCATTTAGTCAATAGAACTGAACATATATTTTGAGTTGTTAGTGGGGTGTGCATGAAGAAATATATGTTACCCAACATGTCATGAAAGTCTTCATTGTATAAAAAAATTGCATCTAGGGTGCAGCACTTACCTTCTGCCTGTTCCTGCCTCTCTTTGGGCTTCTCCAAGCTTCCCAAATCCCTACCATGAAGCATATATCAGTATTTTGAGAGTTATAAAAATCTGACACAAAAATTTGCCTTAACATGAGAATGATACGTAAATATATGGTATTCCTGTCCTAACTAATGACAGGATAAACATGCAATACAGCTAATCGTAGCTGGATGTGGAAGCCTCACACTACAGGAAAAGGGACAACCCAGCCTTTCCACTAAGCTTTTTCATTCATTTTCAGGACCAATTAATGGAAGCTTTTATGAATTAAACTCATCCTTATTTAGCAAATACTTGCACATATATTTTCTTCCTTTGAAGTGAAGCAACATTAAGGATGGGTTTGAGCATTCTGCTTAAGCAGGTTCTCAGTTTACATCCATTTTGAAAACATCAACAACTGAACAATGACCTCTTTTAAATAATTTCTGGAGACTTCTGAAATATTTTAATTATACTTTTATATGTATATAATTTAAGGGACAACAAAAAATGTTTTACAAATACATTAACATTAACAATAAAAAGCGAGACAGGGAGGATCTCTATCCTATTGGATGTGGGAGGAAACATTACAATCAAGAATGAAGGAAAAGGATTAGATACTTAATGCTGCCTTTTGCCTTCATCTTTATCAGTCACATCAGCTACTCCCAGGGTATTCAGCCTCTTGAGTTGGAAGATAAGGACAGAGAGCAGAACCCCCACCATAATCCAGGAGGAAACAACCTTCTACAGCACCTGAACATTCACAAGTCCATGAGGCCAGATGGGATACACCCTAGAGTATTAAGGGAGCGGGCAGAGGAGCCCACCAAGCCTCTCTCCATCATTTATCACCAGTCCTGGTTAACAGTGGAGGTCCCGGACAACTGGAGGCTCACCAATGTGATGTCCATCTACAAGAAAGGCTGGAAGGAGGATCCAGGAAACTACAGGTCTGTCAGCCTGACCTTGGTACCCAGAATAATGATGGAGAGGTTTACCTTGAGTGAGCTCACATGGCAAGTGCAGGACAGGGGACCAGGCTTAGCCAGTATAGGTTCAGGAAAGGGAAGTCCTACTTGACCAACCTGATCTCTTTCTATGACAAGGTGACATACTTAGTGGGTGAGGGAAAGGCTGTGGACGTTGCCTACCTGGACTTTAGTAAAGCCTTTGACACCATCTCCCACAGCATTATCCTAGAGAAGCTGGAAGCTCAAGGCATAGACAGGTGTGCTCTTCTCTGGTTTAAAAACTGGCTGACAGGCCAGGCCCAGAGAATGGGGTGCATTAAGAAATCTGTGTCCAGCAGGTCTAGGGAGGTTCTACTCCCTCTCTGCTCTGCCCTGGTGAGACCACACCTGGAATACTGTGTCCAGTTTTGGGCTCCCCAGTTTAAGAGAGACAAGGATCTACTGGAAAGAGTCCATTGGAGAGCTATGAGGATGATTAAGAGACTTGAGCATCTCCTCTATGAAGAAAGACTGAGAGAACTGGGGCTGTTTTGTCTTGAGAAGACTGAGAGGAGACCTTATTAATGTTTATAAATATCTGAAGGGTGGGTGTCAAATTGGGTAGAAACCAGCAATTCTTACCTTTGCAGAGACCAATCTCTTTTCTGTAGTGCCCAGCAACAGGACAAGGAACTATGGGTATAAACATGAGCATAGAAGACTCCACCTCAACATGAGGAGGAACTTCTTTACTGTGAGGGTGACAGAGCACTGGAACAGGTTGCCCAGGGAGGTTGCGGAGTCTCCTTCTTTAGAGACTCTCAAGACTTGCCTGGATGCATTCCTGTGTGGCATGGCCTGGGTGATCCTGCTTTGGCAGGGGGGTTAGACTAGATATCTCTAGAGCTCCCTTCCCTTTTCTGACTCTTGGATGTGGTGGCCTTAGAGGTCTTCTCCAACCGTGACAATTCTGTTGTTCTGTAAAATGCCTAAAAATGCCAATTAAATAGTTTCATTTTCTATAAAGTATGCAGGACCACCATTGTAAACAGAATGGTCCATGAGCAGTGATCTCAAATGTAAACAATCTGGTAAAAGTTACCAAATATTTTACGTGTTGATCCAGCAATGCTTTTAAGCACAAGCTTAACTGTACCAGACAGGTAATCCCATACTAGTGGATGTAATGAGACCATTCCTAGAAATATAAAAAAATGTTACTTTTCATTTTTTTAGTTTTGTACAGAAGAGTATGTCCAGACTGAAGAATGCCCAGATTCATCATATCGCAGATACCTGTAAACAATTAGCCAAGTAATTTACGGTCAGAAGGAAGAAAAGCGGTTATTTTTGACAAAAAAAAAGTAAAATAACATTGTAGTTTTTTAATATTGCCCTCTCTCAGTATAACCAACTGCATTTAGGCTGGACTTGATGATCTCAGAGGTCTTTTCCAGTCTCAGTAATTCTGTGATTCTGTGATTTTTACTGAGATTTTTTTAATAGTTTTTTGTGGAAAGCAGAATTTAGGCAAGGAGAAGTTTTGAAACCAGAAGGATGGTGGTGGTCTTTGTTGCAGAATTTGGAGAAGAGACTGAGCAGGAATCCCTGGGCTTCAAGTAATGCTTCTTTTTTTCTTTACTTAACAGAGAGAATGGCAATAAAAAAAAAAAAGCAGCTCTTGTAGGAAACAGACCTTTAAAATCCAAGCCTATTAAAAATCCATAAAACTACCTTTTCTCTGGAAAATGTGCATGATGCTGCTTCTCTTTCTTCCTCCGAATAACAAATGGCCTTGGATATATTCAGCTACATTCCAGCCTTCAGACATGGATGGTACCATGAACTGTGCATTCACTTGCACAGCGTATTAGTAAAGACTTCTTCTATCCTGGTATAAGAATGGAACAAATGATAAGAAAATTTTTAAAAGCCTCACTTTTACCTTCTCTGTTGGCAAGCAACCATGATATTTCTTTTCTGAATTGTAGTTATTATATTTCTTACTGTAGCACAAGTTCGTTAGCATTTTACTGTCATGCTGACAATGCAAAAATGTGTTATACATTCAAATTTATTACCTATTGATTTATTATAGATGAAGATTTTGAACCATAAGGTATAACTTACCTTCTATTGCAGATTCTCTTTATGGTTTTCAATGTATCTCACAAAACAGTAGTGCCCTAAGCACTCTGTAGGTAGCTGTTGTTGTCCAATTTAATTTACGATATGATAAACAAGGAATACAAAAGTTTAGGGAGCTGACAAAGGAAACCCTTGCCACTTGTGAGAGTAACTCTCTGGTTTTTTTGGTTGTGTGTTTTGTGGATTTTTTTTGGTTGGTTGGGTTTTTTTGTGTTGTTGTTGTTGTTTTGTTTTGGGTTGTTTTGTTTTGGTTTTGGTTTTTTGTTTGTTTCATTTTGGTTTTATTTGTTTTGGTTTTGTTTGGTTTGTTTTTTGTTTGTTTGGTTTGGTTTATTATTACTTTTATTTATTTATATTTATT
>WTSP01016694.1:0-11410 GCA_025331215.1 Actenoides lindsayi | reverse complement strand
TTTATTTATTTATATTTATTTTTAATTTAACTTTTCTTTTATTATTATTTCAGCCCTATGTGCCTGTTATACTTTCTGTTTCTCATTGTGGTGGTTTCCAAGAAGTAAATGGGATTTGATCCTGTGGTTCAATACCTTCCCAGTATATGAGTTTGCATTTATGTTTTCAAGCAGTTTGCAGCTTCAGCAAGTTTTGTACATAAACATCCTCATCCAGATCCCTTATTTGCTATAGACTGGTGTAACTGTTCATATTTCAGTGGCTCTACAGCAGTTTACAACAGCAGAGGCTCTAGTCACAAATTCCAAACTTTACATTTGGATGTAAATGGCATGTTTCAAATATCTTTCATTACTGTAGTGGGGTTTTTTTATCTGAATGCTAAAACAGGATTTACCTAATTCTCAAGAACACTGCTTTCTTTAATGGGTATTTTCCTTTTTTTTTATTTTATTATACCAGCTGCCATCATGCTCTGTAAGGATATCTTTGTCAAACAGGAGTTAGAATATCACTGTTTCCTGAAGAGGTCACTCATTGACTGCTTGTCATATGGACATAGATGTTATTGACCAATAGCATTGCCTTTAGGAAGATAAAACAGTAATTTTTTTTTTTTGAGAGTTATGGTTATGAATATATATGTATTGTATGTGCCAACTTCTTTTTTAATGTTTTAGTAAAACTGCATGTGGCCAGCTGGTGGAATGTAGTGGTTATAAGATGTCAGATTTTTATAGGTAGAAATATTTTCTCTTCTGAATAGAGAAAATAGCAATCATTGTGTGCTAACTGTCTGTCTGCAAATTCTAATTTTCATTGACAATCACTTTATTGTAACTAATGACATGTAAACTTATGCATAGGCTGTGAAACATCTTTGAGATTACTTGTATTCATTGCTACTTCTCTTTTTTTTTTTTTTTTTAAATTCAGTGTTGCATTACTAGCTGAGTATACACAGCCAAAAGTAAGAGACCTTTGGAGAAGATTTTCAGGAGAGAAATTGATTAAAAATGACCTCTCATAGCTTCAGTTTTCCAGCTGATTTCCCTGAAGTGACCCTCACTGGTCATCAACCAGTTACAATAATTACCTCTGATCACTATGAACAGGCAAATGGAATTTTAAACTCCTGCTTTATCACAGGAACGTCTGACAGGAAGATAAATAATGAATACAATGTAGAAGGCTGGTATCTTAAACAAACAGGGACTCCAGAAAGAACAAAGGAAACGGAAAGGATGTGCTTGTTATATATATTGTGCCTTGCATAGACATCTGGCCCAATTTTGCTCTTAGAAAATCACCCAACTAGAAAAATCTGAAAAAAAAAAAAAAAGGAAGCAATGGTTAAATCAAAACATTTTCTCAGTCCTCTTCACCAGGTGACCCTGCTGATTCCCAAGCCAGAACAACAGAAGGTAATACCAGGAGCAGAATGGCAGCATGGGTGCATAATGAGGTAGCTTCTTTTGGAGGAAGCTGTGGTATAAGGCGCTTACAGGACTGAGATCATGTAATTGATCTCAGTTGTCCACATCAATAAAATGCCATTGGTTTTCATGTGAATTGCCCCAAGCTGGTAGGAGAGTCTAGGCAGCTCTCCTGTAAGTGAATTACATAAAATCGTGGCAACATTCTGGTTGGAAAAGACATACAAGAACATCAAATCATGATTGCATTAGTGAGTCCTTAATAAAATCCCATACTTATCAAATCTGGCATATGAACAAGCTAGATGCTGAAAAGATGTAGAGATAATTTTCCAACAAAACAGTCTTTTAGCAACTTAGCATCAGCACATGGATACAGAGTTTCCTGATATCCCTTCCTCCTCTATGGCCCACCTTCCTGGGACCCTAAGTAAGTCTGCAAAGAGTGTTGCTTTCATGACATGGTGAGGACAAACTTCTGTGCTGCAGCAGTTGTCACACGCTGACCCATTCTGGTGTCGAAATACGAGCTTCAGAAAGAATGTTCTTGTAGGTGAGGGCTGAAGTACTTCATAAAATGTTGCCCCTACTGCATCCAGCGCATGTGGAATAATACAGGAGGGAAGAGCTTGGTTTTTTCCTACCCTTCATGAAAAATAGTTACTAATTCTATATTGGGCAATCCATTGTGTGATCCATTGTAACAGGATAATTCTGGATAGATGCAATTAAATCTAAATGTACACGGAGATGCCTTCTCTTCTGATTAAGTTAGTAATCTCTTGGCTTAATTCCTGCAATCCATTTTTACCAAGTCTTTCATCACTCTGAAAAGAGTTTTTTCAGTTCCAAAATAGAATGTATATGGCTTGATTATAATGCCCCCCCCGCCCCCTTATGATTATATGCCTGTACTGTTCCAGAACTTTGCTTTGCAGTTCCACATCTTGTGTCACCACACGATGAACTCCGCAGAATACAATTAACAGCTGTTGTGCTGCTGGCAAGGGTGACATTGTATGCAAGCTGCCTTACAATTCAAAAGAAAAATTTTTAAAATGTTAGAAGATTGAAAACCTTCCACCCCCAAAGTTAGGGTATACCATGACAAGCAGTCCATTGCTTGAAAATGGCTCACCTGAACTATTATGATAGCCAGCCATGAAATCTCTAGAAAATGTTTTCCTCTTCAAAATTTATTCCTTAGACAGAAGCTTCTGAGCCTTGATCTCTGTAGCAGAGAGCAGGACCTCTAAAGATTCAAGTGTCTGGGAAGAATAAAGGTGCATTTGTCACTTGTTAGACATGTTGTTATTAATGTCGTTTTTTATTTGTGTTAACAGCTCCTTGATTCTAGTAAGTCCTTCTTATGGCAAGATGTCATTGTGGGATATCTGTGGGACATTTCTCAGAAGGATGAGCTTTAACCTTCTGTTTATTAGTCCTTGGCTCTTACTTATGAATCCCCATGATTTTTCTCTGTCTCTAGCCCTTGGACTTGAAGACTGTCAGATCTCAGGGTTTGAGGACAAAGACCGTGGCCACCTCGCATAAAGGCCAGGACACAGTGCTACCGTGGACGAGCATGGGGATAGTCTTTGATAATTGCAGTTTCCTCCTCTGAATCCAGTGTCTCCTATGGATATTGCCTCCTAGCCTTAGACAGAAGCACTGGTTCTCCATGATGAGGATCTTGTGATGCTCTTTGTACCCAAAGGCCAGACCATCGAGAACCAGAAAAAACAGCTCTGGTGTTTCCTTCTGTCTGGTATGGAGGAGACTTATCACTACTGACTCTTCTGAAATCCTTCTGTAACATCTTGTGAGTCTTGGAAGTGAGAGGTAAGGTCGCCGACTGTCTAGATAACATAACAACGTTAAAAGATACCATTAGGTTGTGTTCTTTGTCCTCCTTCTGTAACTTCCAACCCCAATTCAGTTATAACACAAGTGATAGGCATGAATTCTACACTGCACTTCAGTTTCCTTCCTCCACCTTCACTAAACTTCCAAACAGATGAGCATTTTTATATGCTGACATCTTCTTTATCAGAATTCAGACTCATTGCCTATATATATATAACACATATATATGTGTGTGTGTATGTATGTGTGTAAAAATACGTATACACACATGTATATATATTATATATATGCACATATGTGTGCATTTAGTATATTACTAGGAAGAATAACATGTTCATAGAGCTTACACAACTTCTGCATTTTGAACCAGAGCAGAACCTTAGTTTTTGAAGCAGCTCTTTCATTTCTGTGTGCGGTCAGAGTGACGTGGAAAGGTATGACCAGTTTTATCAACTCTCTCACCAGAACCTGTTGATGAAACCAGACTACCAAGTATTTCTACTGCTGTATTTGGGATGTCATTCATGACTGCACTTGAAGGAGGAGCTCAGGATCATTTAGATTCAAATCCTGATTCTGTCACTGACTTCTTATAGCGGATTAGAAAAGCCATTTAGTCTCTCTACCTTATTTCCTTACAGACCAGGGAGCAGAACACCACTGTAAGAATACTGATAATATTTTTATTCTAATATCCTCTACTTCGTGGGGATCGAGACAGAGAGGCTTGCATAGAGCACTGAAAACAGGAGACATAAGGTGTTCAGCTGAGCTTTTTTTGGAAACTGAAAAGCATCTCGAAATTATGAGGACGTGTTTTTTCCTGACAGTTTATTAATACAAATCACTTGTTTCTATTGCCAGTTCTAGTGAACTAGCAAGCTGCCAAGGTGCTAATGAGCATACTAGCAATTCCAGTGCCACTGGCCATGATGATTAGGAACATTGCTGAATATAGATGGTGCTGCCTTGACCCTTCTCTCTGTCTCCAACGTGAATGAGTTTTACCCTGCTCCAAAACAGTTGTCATCTTCTTTAACTGAAAAGTTTAGAACATTTTGTTTTTCAATGAAAGTATGCTGCCACTTCTGAAAGCATCCTTGTGTAAGAGAAATAGCCAAAGGCTTGCTTCCACATCTTCAGGTTTCTCAAGGAAGAGCAACTGCATTTTGACTAGAGCAATTCTAATACTGAAGCTAGTAAAAGTGGCCACCTTCTGACATGTGGCTTTGAGCCCTTTCGTAGCAGTAAAATTGTGATTATGGTAGTTGGATTTTTTTCTCTTCCTCATCTCAGCAACTCCTCATCTACCACTGTTATCCCTCATATCAACTTATATAAGAATCTGAGGTGTGCACATACAGGCCAAAAGAATTTTGAAAGGCAAGGCACTGAGTCTTGCTAAAAGGGACTGGGTTCATTCTTGTGTGACAGTTTAATAAAATAATATTACAAAAATACCACTCTTCTGTTTCAAGCCATGGGAACAGGATACTGAAGGGAATGACCAGAGTCCATTAGCACAGGGTATCTCCTAGGCCACCATCATTTCCATGAGCAGCATGTTGGACTGCTGTCCTTGCAGATTGGCTATGCCTATAGTCCCCTAAGCTTCAGGAGGAAAAGTTAAGCTTTTCTCAATACAATGCTTCCTGTCAAGTCATGTGATGTTGACAAGCATTGGGAGCCACATATATTTTCTTGCAACCATGAGGATTAAAAGGATGTTATACAAAAGATGACCTTGTAAAAACAGCAAATAGCTGTCTTTGTCCACACAAATAAGTAAGAACATAGCATTACAGAAGCCTACCTGTTTCAGCCCTTATAGCTGGAGATCAAGCACCAAAGGATCAGCAGAATAACTATTTCCTCTCTCCTAAATACAAGCTACAATTCCTACCCAAGAGTGCTCCTCTCCATTTGATACCGGTCTTAGTTGGTTTCTGCCACTTGCTATTTCAACCTTAATCAAGTAAAGATGTGTATTAAATTGTAATCCAGTCTACCAGCAAACTTAAATGAATAATCCGTAGTCTGGTGTTTGTTTCTGTAGAACATTTTCCTATATAGGTCTGTTTAGCAAAGAAGGAAAGTAAATATAGCAGTATTTTTCACAAAGGCAGAGTTCTCTGTAGGTCACAAATACCAGCCAAGCATCAGTAATTACAACACACACTGATAAGGGAACTTGAGAGTACTCACCCTATGTGCTGGATGCTGCAGGAGAAGGTGACATTTGGCTGTTTGCACTGTGTATTTCTTAGGAATAATAATTTCAGTCGGTTCATTATATGAGAGGGGAAAAATCCCAAAATTCAGAGACCCTCCTACCACCCCTTCACTCTGCTCTTATCACAGGTGCTAAATAACAGAGACAATACATGATGTACTGGGAAACCACAAGATAGAGTAGACTTTAACAGAAAAGGTGCTGTAGCAGACAGAGCTGTTCTCCGGACTCCCATGCTTCCTTCACCAGCAACTGCTGATCCAATGAAACCTTCACCTACCTATCTCCAAGATAAAGCTTTTAAAATCCCACTCAGCATTGAACGGTAGAGACATCATGCATGTGCTCAGAATAATTCTGTTCAAAACTAAAAAAGCATTCTGTTTGGAGCAGAAACTTCATGTTCACTGTGATCATTGTTTCTTAAGTGGGGGTGTTCATCTGTTTCTTATAAATAGTTCTTTTATGTTATCCTCTGCCACATCTTCAGAGGTCTTGCTTTGTTTGCACTGAATGTGACAGAGGCCAACACTTCATATGAAGTAATATATGCTTGTAAACAATCAACTTTATTAAAGACAAGAAATTTTCTAAATGCTTTCTACAAGTATTTTACATAATTTGCAAATTCTGGCCCAAATTTTTAGGTGTGGCATTCCTGAATCAACATGAGAGAGAACTTTTAGTTATATTGATCACTCCCTGAATCCCGGGGTTTTGGATTTTTCTTAAGGCACAAAACTAAGTACTAGAATAGTGCTAAATCTTGGCTGCTGGTAATAGCCCCTGACAAACTATGAGGATTTATGGCTTTCTGGGGTACATAATTTTTCCTGCCACTAAGATTATTTGATACAGAGGTCTCCATACTATTTCAATGCTTTCCAACATAAATGAAGGTTTGGCCAATCATTTAAAATGCTCTGTAGAAGGAATATAAAAAAGAAGAAGGACCAGGACATCGATAACGCATTTTAGCTTGGTAATCTCCAGTTTGCTGCTCATCCCCTTACATACCTTCCTCACTGACTGTCATATTAAAAACTTACCATTGTCCCCTAAAACCATGTGCTGGATTAAAACTTCAAAGTAAACCCCCTGAAATTTAAAAGAAAAACAAAAATGCAATTATCAGACAGGTGATAAGCTAGCTCTCCTAGTACTTTTTACTTTGATAGTAACTCACTTCAACCACTGATTTAGTTCCAAAAGGAAATAAAAGTCTAGTTTTGATTTAGTTCTTATATTTCTGATTTTGGTCCAGTCAAATCATATATCCTCAAAAGCAACACAGATATTTAAGAAAGACTATTTAATTACTCAGATTCTGAATTCTCATACTGAATTATGAAAAAAAATTATTCTTTGGGAGGGAGGGGGTTTGGATAAGAAAAAACATCAATGCTAAAGCCTAAACTCAAGAATTCTGTAGTTAGTGAATTTTCTTCAGATGTTACTGTTTGCTAAGTGCCACCAAGCACTGCTGATTAGTTTATTAAATAAATGTTTCGCTAAGGAAACCAAATGCCTGTACTTTTAAATAGTATTTATCAAGTCTGAATGAAATTCAGCCTTTCAGCAGGTGCTTCCTGTCAGCATAGGTTTATAAATCACTGTCTGGTGCTTTACCAGAAAGGATACAGTATTTTTGAGACACTCCTTGCTCCTGATAGAAACAATACCAAAGGTGTTCCACTGTTTCCTTTCCTGCCAGCAAAAGCACGAATATGATATGAACAGGGAAACGTCTGCCTTGCAAATAATAATAATGATAGGTAAAATAAAATAAAAATATCGTATAATATAATCCACCTATCTCTTTCTCTGCTGCCTTCGTATTTTCTGGAGGCAAAACATAGGTAAAGATTTCACTCGCTTTTATACAAGCTTAGAAAAATATTGTATTTCTACCTGTAGAATTAGAATAATTCTGTAGACTATAACCGCTATACTGCAGAGATTGCATCTGTCTTTACACAGTAGATATAACTGCAGAGGCCAGAAGAGATGTTGTTTGCTGCCTAGGAATAATGACATCCCTGTATTACACTTTTTGCGAGCTTTACACAGCAACAGGCATCAGTGTCGAGCACATGCCTCATGTGACAGAGACTGTCAGTCTGTGCAGAAAAGAACAAGACTGTCTCGTAGCCTTCTAGGAGCTCTGTGATAAATTCTCCAGTGTCAAAGATACTGGCAGAAATCAGAAACCCCAAAGGAGATAATAAAGTGGCTTATGTGCAGATGTAGTAGCAATGTATCATAGACAACATTTTTGAAAAAGAAACCAAGCATGTATTTTTTTGTGTTACAGTCATTAATAGTGCATGTGTAACTATAGGCCAATATTACAATAGACCTAACAGAGGCTAATGAGGCAGTCAGGAAAAGACATGGCACTCCGTCACAAAAGGACAGAGTTTGATATTGAAAATCCATTTTCAATATTGCATTTAGTATTCAGGCCATTCTTGGAAAAAGATTTAGCAGAAAGAGCATCCCAAAGTGGCAACAAAACTGATTAGAAGTGCGAAAAGATTTCCATTTAAAGGAGAAAAGATTAAGTCCTTTTGACTAGTGGTGAAATAGGTAAAGGGGAACAGAAGAGAATCAGAAATTAAAAGCCCTGTCCAGCTAAGAATGGAGTCACTGGAAAGCCTTTTGTTAACTTCAGCAGAGGTGGGCTCTGACATCTAATCCTGGTTGTTCTTTCATGGTGTAGGAAAAGACAAGACAGTAAACGAAATGTACAATCAAATTGTACTTGCCATCTGAAGTACAGTGTATCTGTTGTACTCCCTACCACCGGACACTGACGCAAGGAACCTACAGCAAAAGAAGTGTACACTTCTCCCAGGTATCAGAGCAGATAAAAGCACCACCCCTGACCACGCACTTGCAGACCCAGGAGGAGAAGGTGGTGCTCTGAGGTAGCTAATGCTCAGAAGAAGAGACTACCCCTCCATGCCATTACAGGATAACACGGGGCAGAGCTGAACAGACATCTTCCTGGCCACCCCTCTTTCCAGAGGTTTGCCCAACTCAGCAGATCCCCTGCAATATGTGTCCAGGATCTTTTGGAGACACTCAGAAGTTGGTCATCTTGTTACATGCTGGAAAACATGCAGAAGACATAATACCTCACGTTGAGTCAGTTAGCAGCTTGAGTTCAACAAGAGACATCTTTAGTATGTATAGAAGAAATCTTGCTAATTGTTTTGAAGTGATTTCTCTAGAGGTAGTCTAGAGGTAAAGAAGTTTAAATGCTTGTCCTAAGCGTGTGCCAGTTCCTCTATTAAGTTTTCTCTAGTGCTCTATGTGTGATAATTACTGTTTCAAAACTGCTAATTAAGCTTCTGGAGACAGAGACGCCTGATTATAGTGAGTTTCAAAACACTAGTGCACTGGGAGCAGGATTTTCTCCTTGAAATGTGCCTGACGATTAGCACATCAGGGCTTATACACTTAACATAATGTTATCAACCCTGAATGCTTCTCAAAACCATTTTTCAAAGAACATTTCTGACAAGAGATGATTTTGCCATCATGTGGTGATGATAAGGAGTTTTAGAAGGAGTATCGTCATGGCTAGGACCTTAGCTCTAATCTTTTGTTGTTCTTCATTATCAAGTAGTCTTCCTTTAAAATCTCTTTCTGAGAACATAAAATAGTTTTTGGTCCCAGAAGGCCCTCATCTCAACCCAGCACAACCAGATGATAACCTAACATTCCTCCCCCTCTTCTCAGCCTTTTACAAATGTCGCCCATGATGCTGGGAGCAGTGGAAAGAGGACAGAGTAGGAAACAAGTTGAGCATGCCTTCTTCCAGCAGATTCTGGAACGATGAGCAAACCCAGGATTATCTTCCCTCTTCTGGATGCCCTTCTTACTCAGGCAGCCCCTGGAGCTGCCCATGACAAACCATAATAGGAGCAGCACCATACTGCCCCAGGCACTCTTACCCTGGCTTACTTGATGAGGTGGGTTAAAGGCCAGGGGATGAATTCTGTGATTTCCTCCCATACTCCCTCCCGTCTTCCAAGAAAAAGAAAAATCCACAGGAGGAAGCAGATAAAACCTTGGACTGAAAGTTTCTCATGGATTATTTTCAACATTAATTTCAAGATCTACTTCCTTTTGTCAGATGGACTCTTCAGTCGTTTGTCCAGAGGACAGTACTTGGGAAGTAATAATTAGAGCTTGGTGAGTGTTAGAGAGGTTCAAAGGACTTGTACTCATAGAAAAAAGTAACAGCTACAGAAGGTCCACATAAGGTTGTCACATGCAAATCAGTACAGAAGTCAAGCATTCAATGCTGATTTACAACTACTGGGCAATTTTACCCAACATTTTGGGGAAATACTGAAATATGACTTGAAACATGCTGAGAGAGCTATGAAGAGGAGGGGGCTGCAAGCAATGGAATCAACGATAAAAATGGAAAACCAGCAAATAAATGCCGACAAAAGGCTTTTCTAAGACAGGCTGACATGGTGATTGAAGATGATTAATTACAATTAAAAAATGTGGAGATGTCAGAGATTCTGGCAGTTATCTACCAGATCTGAGTCTCCTTTGTCTGATAAATTCTTTTCCTTTACTAGCAATGCTATCTATTAGCAAAACTGCATTCTTTTTTCAAGCTTTTGTTCAGGGATGAACTGTGGCTTGTGACCAGATGAAGACACAGGGAGCAGATGCCATTCTTCTGAAATTAAGTTACGCACCTGCTCAGAGTTTTAGTCTCAGCAGCTTTCATATAACTTAAATTTCCTTTTATACATTTAATTCAGGCTGCTGCATAAACTAAAGGATACACACTGCAGGATAGTTAAAAACATGAAAAGTTTTTTTTCTTTCTTGACAGTCAGGTCCTGGCATACATTTTAAAAAATACTCAGTTGTGCGTCAGTAAGCAAAACAACCAGCTTTCAAATGATTTGGTTTGGTGGTTCGGGGTTTTGTTGTCGTTGCTGTAGAAGAGCTAAATCCTTAAAAAACATTTCATTATATGTTTCTGTGTCAGCCTTCCCCTCTAAGCTGCAGGCAGCAGGAAGCCCTTTATGAGCAGAAACACCTGTGGATGTTTCTCATTTTTGTGTGCATACTTCAACCTTTCAAAGGGCATTCCTCGACTTGCAGCTCTTCACGCAAAGTCAGAGCTAACCCTTTTGTTTCGTGAAACCACGGGGTCAGTATTTTAGCCTCCGGGCCTTGTCTGTGGGAATTCTCCCACACTGTTAATTACAGCAGCATTTAAATCAGTTATCAAAAACGACTCTCGAAAAATACTTCAGAATAAGGTTCTGGCCAGGTACAACTAACACAGCGCAGCATAAAGAAGCACAGCTGGGGTTTTTAGCCAGTCACCAGCACGGTCACCCCAGGGCAGCAGACTGCTGAGCAGCTCAGGTGGAGAGCGGCTGGCACAGGCGTCGCGCAGGGAGCGGCCCCGTGTCGCCGTCATTGCAGCCGCCGGTACGGCTGCATCTCACCTTCGCCAGAGCTCACCCCGTCCCACCCACCGGTTCTGCTCTTGCGTTTACAACCAAATCACGACTTGAATCCCAATTTACAAACAATCGCGATTTTAATCCCAGCAGAAAACCCCTCGAATACAGCGTCTGGCAGCGGCAGCGGGAGGAGAACGGGCGCAGCCTTTCTTTCCCACCCCTTCAAGACTCCCCCCGCGGGCGCGGGCCCGGGTCCGGGACCGGCTCCGGGCAGACTGGGGCGGAGGCGGACAAAGGCTGCGGGAGGCGGGGAAGCGTGAGGGGCCGTGCCGCGACGGGGCGGCCCCGCCGCCGCCACCCAGAGCGTGGCCAGGCCGGCCCGGAGGCGGCCCCAGCGCGGCGGGGGGCAGCGGGCCCGGCC